>CANSNZ010001197.1:427500-455000 GCA_947646795.1 Beta lomatogona | reverse complement strand
GGAGAATGTACTACAAATGAAGTTGTACTAAGTACTAAAATCCAAAATAAACATCAATTATATTATTGTACCTAAATAACTAGCAAGTAACACAATAAGAACAAATAAACTCAAAGTCGCGGCATCATCTTCACATGCAAACTTCGATAAGGTAGTGTGCTAGCAAATCTCGAACCTCGGTTATCTCGGTTGTGGTGAAAGAATTCTCCCTTTGGTTGAATACCTTAAACATAAGGAAACACACAAAATATCAGTTTTAGTTTGAGTAAGACTTTAGATAATTCTAAAGAGATTTAAGAAATCGAGCTTCAAAAGCCAAAATCGGTTAAATATGACAATCATTTACCCAAAACGGGTTTCAAAGCATATGAGTGAACTTTAATTGACTCTTATAGTTATATATGTACCTATTAGAACTATATATGACCTAATATGTGGCTAAAAACGGGAAACTAAGTGAAATGAGCTTCGAAGGCCAAAATCAGCCGAAAAGGCCTTCATTTACCCAAAATGTGTTTCAAAGCACATAAGTGGAGTTTAATTGACTCTTATAGTTATATATGTATCTATTGGAACTATTTATGACCTAACATGCGGCTAAATGCAAAAAACTAAGTGAATTGAACTTTAAAGGCCAAAATCGGCCCGAAATGGCTTCATTTACCCAAAATGGGTTTCAAAGCATATGAGTGAACTTTAATTGACTCTTATAGTTATATATGTACCTATTGGAACTATATATGACCTAACATGTGGCTAAATGCGGGAAACTAAGTGAAATGAGCTTCGAAGGCCAAAATCGGCCCGAAACGGCCTTCATTTACCCAAAATGGGTTTCAAAGCACATGAGTGAACTTTAATTGACTCTTATAGCTATATATATACCTATTGGAATTATATATGACCTAACATGTGGCTAAAAGCGGGAAATTAAGTGAAATGAGCTTCAAAGGTCAAAATCGGCCCGAAACAGGTCTTCATTTACCCAAAATGGGTTTCAAAGCATATGAGTGAACTTTAATTGACTATTATAGTTATATATGTACCTATTGGAACTATATATGACCTAACATGTGGCTAAATGCGGGAAACTAAGTGAAATGAGCTTCGAAGGCCAAAATCGGCCCGAAACGGCCTTCATTTACCCAAAATGGGTTTCAAAGCATGTGAGTGAACTTTAATTTACTCTTATAGTAATATATGTACCTATTGGAACTATATATGACCTAACATGTGGCTAAATGCGGGAAATTAAGTGAAATGAGCTTCGAAGGCCAAAATCGGCCCGAAATGGCCTTCATTTACCCAAAATGGGTTTCAAAGCATATGAGTGGAGTTTAATTGACTCTTATAGTTATATATGCTATTGGAACTATATATGACTTAACATGCGGCTAAAGGCGGAAAGAAAACAAAACTAAGTGAATTGAGCTTTAAAGGCTAAAATCGGCCCTAAATGACATACATTTACCCAAAATGGGTTTCAACGCATATGAGTGGAGTTTAATTGATTCTAATAGTAATGTATGTTCTTGTTAGAAGTGTAGATGACCTAACATGTTGTTAAATGCGGGAAACTAAAGAAATTGAGTTTAAGAGGCCAAAATCGACTTTAAATTAAGCTACGTATATTAGTTATATATGTATATACCTTCTCAATATCCCGAACTTCCTTGCAGCTTGAGGCTATATCGAACATGAACCTCAACACATAGTAGCCACACTCGGTTCCCCCTGGTTGCTGAGCACACTAATCATAGAATTACATAAAAAATCATGTAATTAACATACATGGTTGTTTTTTTCTAAAAGAAAGAAGTAGCTTAACTAATATGTATTACCTTCATTGCTTTCCATTCAGGTATTTTTCCGTGCTCTTAAATTTCTTCAAAGAACTGTAGTTAAGTTAATTTCATGTGAGAAGTGGCCAAAGAATGAAATTAGTAAAAAGTGTAATGCTTAGCATTTTAAATAACAAATATACCTATTTATACATGATTTGAGGAATAAGTGTCGTGGTGGATCTTGAGCTAAAGAATCAAAATGATATACTGTGTTGTTTGAAGGACAAATCACAACGAGTGACCAATGGAGACTAAAATGCCAAAAAAGTTAGGAAGCAATCATGTGAATACTTCTATTGTATATATAATGATAATTAAAGTGGTAAAAATAGATACAAGGTTAAGAACTATACTCTTCAAAACAAGGGGCAAGTATGAACTTATGTTGTGCACGTAAAGATGTTTTGATACATAGCCAAATATACTCCTTCACCTCATTTGTGTTTTGCAAACAATTGTCGGCTCGGGTGAAATTTGGACATAACCACCCAAATTTCTCTTGTATGCTCTTACGTCCAAAATGATCATCTTGGAGTAATCTTTAAAGCATAACCAACTTCGTAACATAAATATATTATTGTATATTGTAAAGCGTTTTTATTTACTTCAAAAGTACAAATGTTTTACCTCATGAAGACTTGAATCAAGGAAACATTCAACATCTCTCCGCAAAGGAACTCTTTCAAATCACCCTTAGACACCCATATCGATATATCCTCAAAGTAGTTGAATTACGTGGTACCCAAATTCACCTCTAGAGGTGCATCATCCGACATATCACGCGCATTTGCATGTAGCCATATGCATGCCTGATGTATCTATTTTATATAGATTATTTAGCTCTATTCCTTTAGCTTTGATAGTTGATTTGAGCTAATTGGAGCTCGATTCTTGAGCTATTTGATATGTTTGGACTTGTTTCCGTGTGTTAGATGTTTTTGTGCAGATTAAGCGTTTAGCACCCTCATTTGAGTTGCAGAACGGAAGTCCAAAGGTCCACTTATAGCCCATAGAAGATCCAAGAGATTGCACAAGTGATTCGGGCAAGATTGCATCAAAAATGAGCGAAAAGGACTCTCGCCCGGGCCGATCAAGGGGTTTCGCCCGACCGGGCGAGATACAAAGGCCTCCAGCAGCTGAGTTTTGTTCGCCCGGTCAACCGGGCGAGAGAGAGGGAAAATCTGTTTACGCGCCCGACCGGGCGGATCTGCCCGGTCGACCGGGCGAATTCCGCTTCTTAGTCGTAGTTCTAAAACACCGCCGCCCGACCGGGCGGTTTTCTGACGGTTTTATTTCCTTTTTTTTAGCCGGTTTTGTAAGAAAGTATAAATAGGTTTTTGGTAATTCCAATTGGACTATCTTATTATCGACGTTTTTAGGGCTAAACACTTAGTTTCTCTCTCTAGTTTTGTATTAACTCTTGCTCTTGAAGATTATAAAGATCATCAATTTTGGTTTTCATTGTTCTTGAATCATTCGGTATTTCTCTTTACTTTGTTTAACTTAATGAATTCTTTTACTTTGATTATGTTTATTGATTTTACTATTATCATGAGTGAGTAGACTTTTTCTAGGGCTTAGAGAGGGAAGCCATGTTTATACCTTTTTTTATTGTGGTTTAAAGTTCTTTGTTATTTGGATTGAATTAGAATAATTCCTATTGATTTGTTATGCTTGTTTAATTCATGTAATTGCGCAATATCATGAGTTATGTTTAGCTAATAAGAATTAGAATCGAAAGATCGTATTCATTAGAGGCTTGTTACAATAGGTAGATTTGATTATGTTGAGCGACCGTACTGGCATATGTTAATCTAAGAGTTGTTAATGCCTGACCAAAGATTGACGAAATACTCTATTTATTCGAACCTCAATCCAAGTATTGTCGAACTATATTGTAGTGATTAAATTGGTATAAGCATGGTGGACCGATCGATTGCCCTAGGTTTTTAATTAATTGATAAACTTCCATCTTTTTGTGTTATAGTTTACTCTAGTTTAGTTATTAATTCCTCAATCAATTTCCTCTCTTGAAGTAGTTAGGTAATTGAACATAAATCTGTAGAACTCCTCTCCCTGTGGATCGACCCGTATTTGCCAGTTTCTGCTAAACAGACACCGTGCACTTGCGGTATATTTTAAAACTCATCAAGTTTTTGGCGCCGTTGCCGGGGAGACGGCTAGTTTCTATAGCTTTCTGATTAATTATTTGAACTATTTCTGCTGTCTCATTGGAACTTCAAGTTCCAATTGAGACCATCTCACTGCACATTTTTCTTTGTTTCTTTTATGCCCCAGTCTAAGAGAACAGGTACTCCAGCCTAACCGATCCCGATCTTGAGAAAACCATCCGAAGCAACTCAAAAAGCAACAAAAGAAGAAAAAGCAGTCTGCTAACCAAGGAAAATCCACAGAAGGTCCTTCAGAGCCAATCATGCCTCCTAAGTCATTGAAATCTTATGGGGTACCTTCTCCTGGTGGTATTTCCACAGGGCCTACTATGCCCGACATTCAAGCGGCAAATTTTGAGATCAAGCCTGCCCTCATCAATATGATCCAACAGAACCAATTTGGAGGGCATCCATCTGAAGACCCTGCAAATCATTTACAACGGTTTCAACAACTTTGTCGCACCGTTAAGCACCAAGGGGTCACTCCTGATCAGTTGAAGGTCATGGTCTTCGAATTCTCACTAAGGGACAAGGCACGAAATGGCCGAGCGATGTTAATGAAACCGAGTGGAGTGCTATTTCGAAGCATTCTCGAAAGAGTACTACCCTCCTACCAAGACCGCAGAAATCAGGCACAAGCTTGCTACCTTCCAACAGAACCCGATGAGACACTCAAGGAAGCATGGAATAGGTTCAAGGACCTGCAGAGAGAATGCCCACACCACAATCTAGACAAGTGGTTCATCACTCAGGCATTCTACAATGGTTTACAACCCCATATCAAGAGTATAATCGATTCATCTGCAGGGGGTGTTTTCCTAGATAAGGAGGTAGATGAAGGGTATAGTTTTTTGGCCAACTTAGCAAGCAAATGATCATAGTTCTTCCAGGACTATTACAAAGAAAAAGTTGGATGCCGATGCATATTCCTTGTTGTCTGCACAAGTTGTCCAGTTGAGCATGAAGATGGACTCGCTGAAATCTTCGCAGCCTAGTACTCCTCCTATGAGTATTAATGCTATGTCTTCTATGGCTCCTATTACCTCTTCTTTCTCGTGAGGTGTGTGGTGTTCGGGGCCACTTTGGCTATGATTGTTCCTATAATCAACCGGACTCGAATCGATGGAGCATGCAAATGCTTTTTTAGCGAGACCTCCACACAACCCCTACTCTAACACATTCAATCCAGGTTGGAGGGATCATCCTAATTTTTCCTACAAAAACAATAATGTTCGAACCCTCAACCTATGCCACAAACATAGTACCCACCACCACATCAAAACCCACCACCACATGCCGCTAGACAACAATATTATCAAGGGGCTCCTCGGAATCCCCCTCCCCGGTTTCAATAGGCCTTCACACCAAGGCTATCGCAGCAAACTCCTCGAGTGCCGCTCAAGAGCCTACTATGTCTCGATCTAATGAAAATGATGGTTTCTATGCAGAAAAATCATGAGGAGAGCATCAAAGAGCTGAAGAATACTACAAAGCATTTGGAGACTCAACTTGCTCGGGTGGCCGGAAATAATGTGCGAGAGGCAACCGGGTCATTTGCCGGGCAACCAATTCCCAAAGAGATCGCTAATGCTTGTCACTCTTCGAAGCGGAACACAATATGATGCTCCACTTATGCCTACGATGATTTGCCACCTCCAGACAATAATGATGTAGTGGATGAAAAGGATGGTGAAGATAACTCAAAAGCTGAAGTTGAGCAAGAGACAAGTAGATGAAGCAAAGAAGCAAAAGGAGAAGGTTACGAGACTCTCCCCGCACCACCACTACCTTTCCCTCACAGGATGCAAAAATCCAAGGTTGATCAACAGCTTGGTAAGTTCATGTCAATGGTCAAGAATCTTGAGGTAACAGTTCCTTTTACTGATTTAATCTCTCAAGTGCCTGTTTATGCCAAATTTTTGAAAGACATGATTACTAAGAAACAGGATTTTGGTGGTCTAGATAGAGTTGCTCTAACCGAAGAGTGTAGTGCTGTTTTTGCAAAATAAAATCCCTCCAAAACTAAAGGATCCTCGGTAGTTTTTCCATCCCATGTCATGTAGGTGCATTGTTTATAGATAAGGCTTTATGTGATCTAGGAGCTAGTGTATCTGTTATGCCTCTATCTATCTGTTATAAACTGAACTTGGGAGTTTTGAAGTGCACCCAGATTACTTTGCAGATGGCGGATCGTTCTGTGAAATATCCTTTGGGTATTTTAGAGGATGTTCCTGTCGCGGGTTGGAAAATTCTATATTCCCGTAGACTTTGTAGTGCTGGATATGGAGGAGGATAGTCGGATCCCCATTATTTTAGGTAGGCCTTTCTTGTGTACTCGCCGGTCTTTGTGATTGATGTTAAGTCCGGCTCTTTGACTTTAAGTGTTGGTGATGATACTATTACTTTCAAACTAACCAATGCTATTAAGTCTCCTATGCTTGAGCACATATGCTGCAGGATTGATGTACTGGAAGAGATTTCGGGAGGTGACTATCACCAATTTTTGCCAGATGACCCATTGGAGAAAATTCTTGAACTGGATGACCTTACTGTTAATGAGGCAGTCGAATGTGAGGTAATGGAGACTGTTTGCTCTATTTCTGAGCCACAGGTAAAGAAGTTAGAACTTAAACCTTTACCTTCTCACCTCAAATATGCATTTCTTGATGATAATGAGGAATGCCCTCTGATTGTCAAGTACTAAACTCACGAGATAGCCAGCCTTTCACAACTTCTTACAAAGGCTTCGCGTGCACAAAAAGGCTATTGGGTATAGTATTGATGATCTAAAGGGTATTAGTCCTGATTTTTGTATGCATAGAATAAATTTGGAAGAAAATCACCGCCCTTGCATACAACCCCAAAGACGTTTAAATCCTAATATGCAAGAGGTAGTGAAGAAGGAAATAATGAAACCGGCTGATGCGGGCATCATCTATCCCATCTCGCATTCTAAGTGGGTGAGCCCGGTTCAAGTTGTTCCTAAAAAGGGGGGGACTACTGTTATTAAGAACGATAGAGATGAACTAATTCCTACTGCATCTTGTTACAGGTTGGCGAATGTGCATTGACTATCGCAGATTAAACATAGCCACCTTGAAAGATCACTTCCCCCCCTTTTATTGACCGAGATGTTAGAAAGATTAGCAAAACATAACTTTTTCTCGTTATTTGGATGGATATTCGTGTTTCTTTCGATTCCCATTCACCCAGAAGATCAGGAGAAGACGACGTTCACATGTCCTTATGGCACCTTTGCTTACCGCCGAATGCCTTTTGGCTTGTGTAACGCCCCTGCCACATTTCAAAGATGTATGATGGCCATTTTTTCTGATTTCATTGAGAATATCATGGAGGTATTTATGGATGATTTCAATGTCTATGGCTCGACTTTGATGTGTATTTGCATAATCTTTCTAGAGTACCGAGACGTTGTACCGATGTTAATTTGGTTTTAAACTGGGAAAAATGTCATTTCATGGTCCATGAGGGAGTGGTACTTGGTCATCTGGTTTCGAACGTGGCATCCAAGTTGATCGGGCAAAAATTGAGGTGATTGAGAAACTTCCTCCTCCCGTGAATGTCAAGGGAGTGAGGAGTTTTCCGGGTCATGCGGTGTTTTATCGCAGGTTCATAAAAGATTTTTCCAAAATTGCGAAACCCCTTACTCAATTGTTGCTCAAGGATGCCACCTTTGATTTTACCGACGCTTGTGTGGAGTCTTTTGACAGGATTAAGGAAGCATTGATCACGCCCCTATCATACAACCTCCAGATTGGAGTCTTCCCTTCGAGATCATGTGTGATGCTAGTGATTATGCGGTGGGTGCCGTACTTGGCCAACGGAAGAACAAGACCCTCCATGCTATTTACTATGCCAAGCAAGCCATTAGATGAAGCTCGGGTCAACTATGCTACTACGAGAGAAGGAGTTATTGGCCATTGTATATGCTCTTGACAAGTTTCGAACCTACCTCATAGGTTCGAAAGTTATTGTCCACACCGATCATGCTGCACTGAAGTATCTACTGGCTAAGAAGGAAGCAAAGCCACGACTTATTCGTTGGATACTCTTATTACAAGAGTTTGATTTGGAGATCCATGATAAGAAGGGTGCTGAGAATGTTGTTGCAGATCATCTCTCCAGATTGAGATTTGAGTCAAGTGCTGATGGTCCCATAGATGATTCTTTTCCTGATGATCATCTTTTGCTTTGTATCTATTCAATCTCCATGGTATGCTGATTTTGCTAACTATTGTGTTGGTGGTTCTCCTCCTCCAGATTTGACGTACCAACAACGCAAGAAGTTTTATCATGATGCTAAGCATTACTATTGGGAAGACCCACTTCTATACAAGAAGTGTTCAGATGGCCTGTTCAGACGATGTGTCGCCGATTGGGAGATAGCTGGAATCCTACAACACTGTCATAGTATGCCTTGTAGTGGGCATCTTGGCTCACAGGCCACCGCTTATAGAGTTCTCCAGAGTGGGTTCTACTGGCCTACTATCTTCAAAGATGCCCGTGCTTTTTGCCTATCTTGTAATGAGTGTCAAAGAACGGGAAATATTTCAAAGAGACAGGAGATGCCACAGATGGGAATTTTGGAGATTGAGCCCTTTGATGTGTGGGGAATTGATTTCATGGGCCCTTTCCCTTCTTCTTGTGGGAACAGGTATATTTTGGTTGCTGTGGATTATGTGACTAAGTGGGTTGAAGCTGTGGCTTCCCCTACTAATGATTCTAAGGTGGTCATGAAACTCTTCAAGAAGATTATTTTTCCTCGTTTCGGAGTCCCGAGAGTCTTGATCAGTGATGGGGGGTCTCATTTTCATCAGAGAACCTTCCAAGCTTTACTGAAGAAATATGGAGTTACTCATAAGGTTGGCTTGGCATATCACCCTCAGACTAGTGGCCAAGTTGAAGTCTCCAATCGTCAGATCAAGCGCATCTTAGAGAAGGTAGTCAACAGGTCAAGGAAAGATTGGTCACAGAAGTTGGATGACACTTTATGGGCACTGCGAACTGCTTTTAAGACACCTCTCGGCACCACCCCATATCGATTGGTCTATGGCAAAGCTTGTCATTTACCAGTTGAAATGGAGTATCTCTCAGCTTGGGCAGTCAAAGAAATTAATTTGGATTTAGAGGCTGCAGGTGAAACAAGACTTCTTCAGTTGAATGAGTTAGATGAGCTTCGACTGGAAGCATATGAGAACCACAACCTTTACAAGGAGCAGACAAAGAGGTTTCATGACAAGATGATTGAGAAGCGCGAGTTTCATGTTGGTGACAAGGTTTTATTATACAACTCTAGACTAAGGCTTTTTCCTGGAAAGCTTAAGTCAAAGTGGTCTGGACCTTTTGTTGTCACTGATGTAAAGCCTCATGGAGCAGTTGAAGTGGCCAATGCAGAGGGGACGAAGTTTAAGGTGAATGGTCAACGTTTGAAACTGTATCATGAGGGTGCTTTCATAGGTCAAGTAGAGGTCATCTACTTAGATGTTCCCTCACATTGAAATCACACGACCTTTCTAAACCAGCGCTTTGCGGGAGGCAACCCGTATTTACTTCTCTTTTTTCTTTACTAGTTTAGATTTCTTTTCTTATTTTTTTAGAGAGGTGAGAGAGAGTGTACTGACATTTTGGCGAGTTTAGTGCGTACAGGGGGTCCATATCACAACTTGGAAAAATTTTGACGAAAAAACAGCGGAAAATATGGCCGCCCGGTCGACCGGGCAGTTTCGCCCGACCGGGCCTCTAAACTCGCCCCACCGGGCGAATTCGCCGGACAGGGCGCGCAACTAAAACCAACGAAGGGCGAAAAGCAAGCAATATGAAATTTCGCCCGGTCAACCGGGCGAAGGCGCCCGACCGGGCGCGTAAACGAATTTGGCGTCAATTTCGCCCGGTCAACCGGGCGGATCTGCCCGGTCGACCGGGCGAATTCGCCCGACCGGGCCATTTTTTTTTCTTTCCCCCAGGGCCAGGCCAGCGTTGCGAAAAGAGGGACGAATTTTTTTTTCGCCCGGTCGACCGGGCGGATTCCACGAGGCTTATTTCACTTCTTTCTTCCTTCACTTCTTTCATTTTCTCTCACCTTTCTTCATCCTCTCAACTCTCTCTTTCTCTATCTCTCCTAAAACCCTCCATAACCAAACTCCACTCTACCTTTCACCATTCACAAATTCATCTTCTCCTTCAATTTTCTTCATATCCCAACACTTTTCTTCACCTTTCTCCCATAAAACCTCCATCATCCCACTTCAATTCTCTCACTCCTAAAAATCTCCACTTTTCTTTTATTTTCCACCATGTCAGGGCCAAGCAAGAGGAAACACAGCTCCAGGGGGGAATCAAGCACTCAAATTCCACCAGATTCGACATTCCCGCAGGTAATCTTCAAATCCCTAGAACAAAAACAAAAATTTGAAAAGTTGAAATATCGGAACATAATTCCTACTCGTTTTGTTGATGCCAATGCTTTGCATGCTTTGGGTATTTACGGGGAAACTAAAACGCTATTTGAGAAATTGGGATTGGGAACGATGTTCGGCATGTTTTTCTCGGACATATAGGCATCTTACACTTGAATTCTTGAGCTCATTAGAAGTAGGCAATAAAAATCAAGTTCTCCGTTTTCGCCTCATGAATGAGGATCGAGAACTCACATTGGGCCAATTAGCCGCTATTTTTGGCCTCCCTCGTTACCGATGATCACCGCCCCCTCCCACGATTCGAATTAATACCTTGTGGACCGCATTCACAGGTGATGGGGATGTTAACACCCAAAGATATGACCGCACCACCTCCATTTTCCCAACCTTCTCTACTTACAGCGATTTTTGGGATTCACACTTTTTGGGCGTGCTTAGCCCCACTCCCCGTCGAAAACAGGAGATATTTTTGATGGGTAGTTATTTGTTTCCGAGCTTGATTACTCTCGTGCCTTCCTTATTTATTTGTGTCCCACTGAGCGGATGCCTCCAATTTCCCCGCTCTGTTTGACGATGGTAGTGTTAGGGGGCAACCTATTGTTTTAGGTGGCCTCATTACCGCTATTGCTGCTCATTTTGGCTATACCCCTGACATTAACAATGCTGTAGCTGGTCCCGCTGAGATTAGCATTGATTATATGACAAATGCTAAATGGCTAACCGCCCGGTCCCGCGAACAAATAGGTGGTTAATTGCTAAGAAGGAGTCTATCCTTCTTCCTGACCCTGCTCAGACCCACTTAGAGCCTGGTGTGGGGTCGTACCTCCTTCCTATGCGGGGTCAGGAGCCCATTGTTAGGCGACCTCTGCGGACCTACCACAGGCGGCCCGGCCGGGGAAGGCTCCTCCTCTCGCCGCGCCTATGGATCCTATGATGGCGGTCCTTTCCCGCCTTGAGCGAGGACAAGCAGTCCCTTACCTCACAGATGGGCCGTCTTGAGCTTGGTCAGGCTACCATCCATACTCACCTGACTTTGTTGGACACACGGTTGACTACCGTGGAGTCTGACATGCGCCATGCCCTGTATCCTATCTACCATGACTATTTTCACCAAGGGCTTGTTGCCCATGATGCCACCCACCCTTCATGGTACACACCACAGGTCCCTGACCCTACTGACCATGCTCGGGATGTTCCTTCTGGCCATACTGCTTTTGGTGCTGCAGGTACTACCGGTGGCAGTTTTACTGCCGATATGTCTGATGATGACGCGTGAGTCCTCTCTTCCCCTCTAGCTGCAATGAGGCCATTGCCGAGTTTAGCTTGGGGGGAGGATTTCTGTAAGTACTTTCTCTCTCTTTACTGCTTTGTAGTGTAGTTAGTTTAGGTTTTCAAAAAAAAAAAAAAAAAAAAAAAAAAAAATACGAGCTTGACATGAGTTATGATGTTGCATGGTTGTTTCCCTGCACCCCCAAATTTTTGAATAAATTCTTGGACTCTGAATCTATGATAGTTAGCGTGAGTATTTGTTAGTCTTGAGTTGATTTTCAATCTTCCATGACCCTTGATTGCATGATACTTGCGGCACTTGCATTGATTGTAGAGCTAAGTTGGTTAGACTGTGAGGACTCATTCTTGCCAATGGATCTATTTCTACATCCATTCTGTTTCTTGTGTGTTAGTTCCTCATTAGTAGACTGATCTTGACTTTGACAACGTACTTATTGATATCTGATGACTTGTGGCAATTGCTATGATAGAGGCGTCCTTTTGTCTGATTCTTGAGCCTCAAAGTGATTTTTATTGATATACTATTATCCTCCTTAGCCCCGCTGAGCCTAATGACTATTTCATGTTACTAAACCTCATTACATGCCCATGGCCCTTATGTTGATATTAATCCAAGCCTAGCTTGGGGGAGCATCTGTCGAAGTTAGTATCTGAAATGGTTGCTATGAGTTACTTTGGGTGGAGATGATTATATTTTGTGAGGTTCAAAGTTCGAGAAAAAGAAGAGAATAAGCAAAGTGAAATAAATGTGATTGTTGGATCGAAAAGATGCAAAGAAAAAGAAAAGAAAGATTGAAAAAAAAAAAAAAAAAAAATGAACAAAAGGGTAAAAATTCTTTCCTTCACAATCGCTTGCAAAGAAAAATTCATTACACTTGCTTCAAGGATGGGTTTATTGGAAATTTTGTTGATTCATAGAGTCGGGACATTGTTATTGGTTGTGTTATAGTTGATGCTTCTTGTGACTTTTGCTTCCCCATTCTTGGGTTCTTCCACCACATTTCCTATACATATTCCCTACCCTTACCTAAGCCCCATTACACTCCTGAAAAGTCCTCTTGAGCTTGTGTTTACATTCTTTATTGGATTGATGTGTAGTCAGTTTGTCAAGGTTAAAGAGTACGTTTGCTACTTGAGTCGACATGATTAGGATGAGTGGCATTATTACCTTTCTAAACACATGAGAGTGTGAGTGGGAAGGGTTGTTATGGTTGGGATGGTGAGTGATCGGGCACATCTTTTGCCTGCTACAAGAATGAGAGAAGAGTGTTCCCCCTTGTGAGCACCATCTTAGTATTTGCATGATATGTGCAGTGACCTTGCTTGATTGTCTTTCTCGGTGATTGGTCATTGGCTTGATATAAGGGATTGATGATGATGCATGCTTTCTTGATTGATTTTTGAGTCTACTAATATTTTCGAACTGCATTTTCTATGGGGTGAAACAATCGTATCTTGTAACTCATTTATGTGGTTTTGCTTAGGGACAAGCAAAAGGTTAGCTTGGGGGATTTTGATGTATCTATTTTATATAGATTATTTAGCTCTATTCCTTTAGCTTTGATAGTTGATTTGAGCTAATTGGAGCTCGATTCTTGAGCTATTTGATATGTTTGGACTTGTTTCCGTGTGTTAGATGTTTTTGTGCAGATTAAGCGTTTAGCACCCTCATTTGAGTTGCAGAACGGAAGTCCAAAGGTCCACTTATAGCCCATAGAAGATCCAAGAGATTGCACAAGTGATTCGGGCAAGATTGCATCAAAAATGAGCGAAAAGGACTTTCGCCCGGTCGACCGGGCGGTTTCGCCCGACCGGGCGAGATACAAAGGCCTCCAGCAGCTGAGTTTTGTTCGCCCGGTCAACCGAGCGAGAGAGAGGGAAAATCTGTTTACGCGCCCGACCGGGCGGATCTGCCCGGTCGACCGGGCGAATTCCGCTTCTTAGTCGTAGTTCTAAAACACCGCCGCCCGACCGGGCGGTTTTCTCGGGACGGTTTTATTTCCTTTTTTTAGCCGGTTTTGTAAGAAAGTATAAATAGGTTTTTGGTAATTCCAATTGGACTATCTTATTATCGACGTTTTTAGGGCTAAACACTTAGTTTCTCTCTCTAGTTTTGTATTAACTCTTGCTCTTGAAGATTATAAAGATCATCGATTTTGGTTTTCATTGTTCTTGAATCATTCGGTATTTCTCTTTACTTTGTTTAACTTAATGAATTCTTTTACTTGGATTATGTTTATTGATTTTACTATTATCATGAGTGAGTAGACTTTTTCTAGGGCTTAGAGAGGGAAGCCATGTTTATACCTTTTTTTATTGTGGTTTAAAGTTCTTTGTTATTTGGATTGAATTAGAATAATTCCTATTGATTTGTTATGCTTGTTTAATTCATGTAATTGCGCAATATCATGAGTTATGTTTAGCTAATAAGAATTAGAATCGAAAGATCGTATTCATTAGAGGCTTGTTACAATAGGTAGATTTGATTATGTTGAGCGACCGTACTGGCATATGTTAATCTAAGAGTTGTTAATGCCTGACCAAGGATTGACGAAATACTCTATTTATTCGAACCTCAATCCAAGTATTGTCGAACTATATTGTAGTGATTAAATTGGTATAAGCATGGTGGACCGATCGATTGCCCTAGGTTTTTAATTAATTGATAAACTTCCATCTTTTTGTGTTATAGTTTACTCTAGTTTAGTTATTAATTCCTCAATCAATTTCCTCTCTTGAAGTAGTTAGGTAATTGAACATAAATCTGTAGAACTCCTCTCCCTGTGGATCGACCCGTATTTGCCAGTTTCTGCTAAACAGACACCGTGCACTTGCGGTATATTTTAAAACTCATCAATGCCTTAGTGAGACACTCGATCTTTGGTTTCTCGATCCAAGTATATGTAGTGGTTTTCTTGGTGACTTGAATCTTGCATTCCTTTACCCAAAATGGTCTTCTTTGGCCCGCTTGAACCCCTCTTCTCTGAACCCTTCTTCGCCTTCTCAAGAGGAGGTGAGTCCGCCTTTCTTTCATTGGGCTTGTTTATTCTCTCCAAAACCAAATAATTCAACGGTAAAAACATTCAACTTAGTTAGTAGGTAGGTATGAAACAAATCATTATGAATATGGATTTAAGTTGCTTCAATTTACCTCGCCTGTAAACCTCACCCATGCCGATGGCCACAACACATAACCACCACGAGCGTCGGTCAAGACATTTATATCAATTGACGGTTTAGGCAGCGGAAGAGCAAAGTCTTTGGTAACCAGGAGTAATGGTGACTACGCTAACCGCCAAGTGCTCATTGTCCACAGGCTCATGATGGACTATTGCTCGTTCACTTCGTGGTTGTGCATTTCCTACAGCCACCACAATCAAACCCTCATCTTTTACATCTAGTAAAAGCTGGCAAGGCGTTTGTTCCTTCAAAAAGTAAATGAAATTGAGGTTACGAACATGCAATTACAGAATATAACATGTTACTTAGTTTTAAAAATTATAAGGATAATAGTTACCTCTAACTCAAGTATAGATGGTGGGGATTTTTGTGTGTTAGGATGGCTAGCTTTGTCCTCCAAAAGATGATCTAGTTTAGGTTGATGTATCGCCGGTAAACCAAACTGTGAGAGGACCGCGTTAAAACTCTCCGTGAGTTTCTCCGTCACTTTCTCCGTGAGTTTCTCAGTAATTTCCTCCGTAAGCTTCTCCCGAATAGCTTGTGTCATAGCTTTCATATCATGTGGTTGAGAGCGTGATTTTGTACCCACGGAGTAATCTTTAGAATACGCTTTTGTCACACCTAGACGAATACCACAAAAACCCCTCAAACGTCCACTGTGGTCCTTTCCCAAAGTCTCATAAAGGGCATCTTTGTTGCCTTGGGGAGTGCACTCGCCGCTAACCTCTTTTTGCTTGAGCCCCATCTATAGTGAAATTAACAACGGTAAGTTAAAAAAAAAATGTTCAACATCATAAGCGGCAGCGGCAGGGGGTGGGAAGCACTTGTGCGGGGCGGAGCAGGGGAGTGTGTAGGGGGTGGGGGCAGTGTGCGGGGGTGGGGGTAGTGTGCGGCGTGCGAGGGCAATGTGCACGGGGTGGTAGCAGTGTGCGGGGGAGTGTGCAGGGGGTGGGGGCTGTGTGCGGGGGGCAATGGGGTGGGGAATATCTTTGGGGAGTTGGGGGAAGTGTGCGGGGGAGTGTGCGGTGGGGTGGGAGTGTGCGGGGGGCAGTGTGCGGTGGGGGGCAATGTGCGGGGGAGTGGGGGATGTGTGCAGGGCGGTGTGCGGGGCAGTGTGCGGGGGAGTGTGCAGTGGGGTGGGAGTGTACGGTGTGCGGGGGAGCAAGGGGTGGTGGGAGTGTGTAGGGTGTGGGGGATTGTTAGGGGTGTGGGCAATGTGGGGGGGCGGTGTGCGGGGGTGGGGGAGTGTGCGGGGGGTGGGGGATTGGTAGTGCATGTACTTATAACGGCATTGGCTATCTTCAAGGTTCCCGGATCTGAAATGGTCATTTGATTGTTAATATCACGCCTATGCAAGGAGCACCACCAATCGCCGACACGATCAACTTTGACGGACGACGGCGCGGCCTTAGAGCTAGAAGACGGCGTTGTAGTTGTATCGGTAGAAGGGTAAAATTTCTCGTCAATCCACAACTTTCTCGCTCGCATAAGTTTGGGAACCGATATGATGGTAGTGCTTCCTCTGTCTTGCACTGTGTGAATGTTTCTCATGCTTAGCCTATAAATTCACATGGGCAATTAGAAAACACATGTAATTGTATTGAAAGTGAACATGAAAAGTCGAATATATATAGTTTAAAGTGCAATACTTACCACCATCTCCGCGTAGTATTTTGGGCAACAAATGCCTCCCAATCTTCTCGGTTTTATATGTCCCCATATCCGATGAGGCAAAGAATCCGGTTGAAATGTATCTTCCTCTCCCCCTTCCTTTTCTGTTTCTTTTTCGGCCTCCATGTCTGTCTCACCCTCATTTTGCTTTGATTTTTGAATTTTCCTCCTCTTTATAGTCCTCTTTCTCTGTTTTGTGACCCACCCACTCACTAGTTTGCTTTTGAAAGCTCTAAATCTTTCGGCCACCGCGGATAGAAACGCAGACTTTTTCTCTTTATGCGTAATATGGAACGTATTCTATAAAAACAAGAAACAAACAAATAGTTACCCAAAATGTATTTCAAAGCATATAAGTGGAGTTTAATTGACTCTTATAGTTATATATTTACCTATTGGAACTATATATGACCTAACATGCGGCTAAATGCAAAAAACTAAGTGAATTGGAGTGTAAAGGCCAAAATCGGCCCGAAATGGCCTTCATTTACCCAAAATGTGTTTCAAAGCATATAAGTGGAGTTTAATTGAATCTATAGTTATATATGTACCTATTGGAACTATATATGACCTAACATGCGGCTAAATGCAAAAAACTAAGTGAACTGGAGTGTAAAGGCCAAAATCGACCCGAAATGGCCTTCATTTACCCAAAATGTGTTTCAAAGCATATAAGTGGAGTTTAATTGACTCTTATAGTTATATATGTACCTATTGGAACTATATATGACCTCACATGCGGCTAAATGCAAAAAACTAAGTGAATTGGAGTGTAAAGGCCAAAATCGACCCGAAATGGCCTTTATTTACCCAAAAAGTGTTTCAAATCATATAAGTGGAGTTTAATTGACTCTTATAGCTGTATATATACCTATTGGAACTATAAATGACCTAACATGCGGCTAAATGCAAAAAACTAAGTGAATTGGAGTGTAAAGGCCAAAATCGGCCCGAAATGGCCGTCATTTACCCAAAATGTGTTTTAAAGCATATAAGTGGAGTTTAATTGACTCTTATAGTTATATATGTACCTATTGGAACTATATATGACCTAACATGCCCCTAAATGCCGGAAATAAAAGTAATTCAGTTAAAAAATAAACTTACACAAGTGTCTTCCCATAATGATTTCTTCATTGCATCGGGCACATCTTTCCACCCCACCAAAATGCTCAGTTTGCGCACACATATGACATAACCCTAAATGCTGCCCATAATTTTTACACCATTGACCACAAGGTTGACCCATATCATCATACTCGAGGGTCATAGGGGTGTTATAATTCAATCCCTTGGTCGTACCCCCTCCTTTTCGATTCTTTGTTGCAACTTTACTTGCAGTTTTGGTACTAAGAACCTCTTTCCCCGCATTTTTGTGTGGTACAATGACGGATGAAATACAAGTATAATCTTCCCTAGCATTGTTGTCAATGGGGGGAGCCTTATCGGCTAGCTCCTCATTTATTTCAGCCAAGTGAAGTCCCTATCACGCAAGCGCTTCTCCTCATCATGTGCTATGTCTTCTGGTTCACCTTTATCGTTCTCCTTCTCCCCATCATACTCATCATCATCATCCAATGACTTATCATAATCATCATCGGTTTCTTCCTCCACAATCACATCATCTCGGACCATGTTTGAAACTCCCCGAAATTTTAAAAAACGATATTAGAAACGCGTAAGATTAAACAAAAATATGAAAGAAATTAGAAACGCGCCCCCTACAAACCCCCCACCCCTTCATCGCAATCCCCCTTCACTTCCCCCATGCACACAACCCCCACCCCCCGCACAATCCCCCCGCACAGCCCCACCCCCCTTCACTTGCCTCCCCGCACGCCCCCACACACCTGCCCCCTTTCACACTCCCCATGCACACAACCCCCACCCCCCGCACAATCCCCCCCGCACGCCCCCCTTCACTGCCCCACCCCGCACACTCCCCAACCCCTTCACTGCCCCCCTTGACTGCCCCCTACACGGTCCCACCCCCGCACTCCCCCAACCACTTCACCGCCCCCTTAACGCCCCCTGAACGGCCCCCCGCACACTTCCCCCGCACACTCCCTCCCCGCATGCCCCCCTTCATCGCCTCACCTGCACTCCCCCACCCCTTCACTGCACCCCTTGACTCCCCCCACACAGCCCCCTTCACTGTCCCCCCGTACACTCCCCTGAACCGCATACTCCCCCTTCACGCCCCCACTCGCACAGCCCCCTTCACGCCCCCTGCACAACCCCCCTTCACCGCCCCCTTCACTGTACCACCCCGCTTGCACATCACCCCTTGCACAGTCCCTCCCCCCCCCCCAAAGCAATCCATAATTACACCCTAATCGACATTCATCTACCCAATTCGGTTTTCAAATCATGTGACCCGACTTTAAGTGACTCTAATAGGCCCGAAATGACATTCACTTACCCAAAATGGGTTTCAATACATGTGAAGCGAGTTTAGTTGATTGTAATACATATATATATAGTAATTGGAACTATACATGACCTAACATGCGGCTAAAAGCGAGAAATTAAGTTAATTGAGGTTGAAAAGCCGAAATTGGCCCGAAATAACATTCACTTACCCAAAATGGGTTTCAATACATGTGAAGCGAATTTAGTTGATTGTAATACATATATATATATAGTAATTGGAACTATACATGACCTAACATGCGGTAAAAGAGAGAAATTAAGTTAATTGAGGTTCAAATGCCGAAATTGGCCCGAAATGACATTCACTTAGCCAAAATGGGTTTTAATACATGTGAAGCGAGTTTAGTTGATTGCAATACATATATATATACTAATAAGAACTATGCATGACCTAACATGCGGCTAAAAGCGAGAAATTAAGTTAATTGAGGTTGAAAAGCCAAAATTAGCCCGAAATGACATTCACTTACCCAAAATGCGTTTCAATACATGTGAAGCGAGTTTAGCTGATTGTAATACATATATATATATACTAATAAGAACTATACATGACCTAACATGCGGCTAAAAGCGAGAAATTAAGTTAATTGAGGTTGAAAAGCCGAAATTGGCCCGAAATGACATTCACTTTTCCAAAATGGGTTTCAATACATGTGAACCGAGTTTAGTTGATTGTAATACATATATATATATTAGTATATATATACTAATATATAATATATATATGTGAAGCGAGTTTAGTTGACTGTAATACATATATATATATATACTAATTGAAGGCTTCCGTCAATTCTGTCACGCCTACACTCCTGTGGGCACTTTCTAAGTGTTTTTGAAAGCGATCCACAAGACTATCCCAATCAATCTTGGATTCACCCAGGAGTTGCTATATCATACAAGGGCATCCCCTTCGAGTGATTGCACAAATTAGATTGTCGAAGACATAATGCTCCATTATTCTTAGAGGCCTCTCCGCAACGAGAAAGAAAGTGTGCCAAGTCTTGCTCTGGGTTGCCAAAAGCGTTGAACATACAGAATGAAGGCATTGCCTGGGTCTTCTTTGAGCTAAGAGTCATTACTCTATTATGATTGATTGCTAGCAGTAATAGAAGATAAAGGAATAGAAAGAGGAGATCTCAGCTCGTGTGAGCTGATCCCATGCAGTGCAGTTAACTCGAAATGAAATGGAAATGAGTGACTCTTGGGTGAACCAATTGCTTCAAGATAGGATTTGCTTAGCTTTCTTTCTTCATTGACCGGTGTGGCCTAGGAAAAGACGGAAATGCCCTTGTTTCCGTCGAAGGGGGAGTGATTGATGATGCGCTCGGGGCTGCCCAAGGGGCCCCGGCTCGCGTGGCCCAAGAGCACCCCCTCAAGGGTGGTAGCCTTCGGAATTGTCGGAAGGACCCTTGTTGCCGCCATTTGACGATCGGTTACCGGAGTCCCGTGCTGCGATCGGAGTCGCCTTACTCGTTCGCTAAGCGTCGAGTATGGGGCGACACCTCGGAAGGGGGGGGTACCCCAATGGAGCCGAGGCGAGGGAAGGATGTCGTGAAAAAACAAAGTCGATGATGCTAGGTTGCCCAAGTTGACCCCCCGAACATCGCGTCTTGGTCTGTAAGGGGCTTGTTTCCTCGAAAGCCGCGCAAGCGGGTCGGTAGTGGGGCTTGCTCTCGAAAGCCCCTGGCGAGTCAAGGAGGGGCTTGTCCGTTGACAAGTAATAGGTTGCCCCAGATGCCTTACGAAAGCCGGATCTCGGCAAGTAAATTGGTTTACCTTTCGAAAGCCGCGCAAGCGGTAAGTAACGGGCGGCCTCCCGAAAGTCGTTTTAAGTGCAAGTAAATGGGCATGCCTACCCGCTAGGATCCCCGGAACACGAGTTTGTGGTATTAGATGACCCGCCCTTTGAAAGCCGCGCAAGTGGTCGGTAGGGGGCTTGCTTTCGAAAGCCGCGGACGAGTGCAAAGGGCTTGTTCACCCGCACCAGTCCCCGAACATCCATTCATGGCAAGTAACGGGTACGCACTTAGAAAGCCGCGCAAGCGGTTAGTAAAGGGCTTGCCTTTCGAAAGTCGTGGTCCGGTCAAGAACGTACCAAAGTGTACCAGTGGATGGTGACCCCAGGAACATCAGTTCATGGTTAGTAACGGGTATGTCTTTCGAAATATATATATATATAATTGGCCCGAAATGACATTCACTTTTCCAAAATGGGTTTCAATACATGTGAAGCGAGTTTAGTTGATTGTAATACATATATATATATATACTAATAAGAACTATACATGACCTAACATGCCGCTAAAAGCGAGAAATTAAGTCAATTGAGGTTGAAAAGCCGAAATTGGCTCGAAATGACATTCACTTACCCTAAATGGGTTTCAAAACATGTGAATTGAATTTATTTGATTGTAATACATATAGATATATACTAATAAAAACTATACATGACCTAACATGCGGCTAAAAGCAAGAAATTAAGTTAATTGAGGTTGAAAAGCCGAAATTGGCCCGAAATGACATTAACTTTTCCAAAATGGGTTTTAATACATGTGAAGCGAGTTTAATGGATTGTAATATACTTATAAGAACTATACATGACCTAGGATGCGGCTAAAAGAGAAAAATTAAGTTAATTGACGTTGAAAAGCCGAAAGTGGCCCGAAATCAGATTCACTTTTCCAAAATGGGTTTCAATACATGTGAAGCAAGATTAGTTGATTGTAAGACATATATATATATATATACTAATAAGAACTATACATGACCTAACATGCGGCTAAAAGCGAGAAATTATGTTAATTGAGGTTGAAAAGTCTAAATTGGCTCGAAATGACATTCACTTACCCAAAATCGGTTTCAATATATGTGAAGCGAGTTTAGTTGATTGTAATACATATATATATATACTAATAAGAACTATACATGACCTAACATGCGGCTAAAAGCGAGAAATTAAGTTAATTGAGGTTGAAAAGCCGAAATTGGCCCGAAATGACATTCACTTACCCAAAATGCGTTTCAATACATGTGAAGCGAGTTCAGTTGATTGTAATACATATATATATATACTAATAAGAACTATACATGACCTAACATGCGGCTAAAAGCGAGAAATTAAGTTAATTGAGGTTGAAAACCCGAAATTGGCTCGAAATGACATTCACTTACCCAAAACAGGTTTCAATACATGTGAAGCGAGTTTAGTTGATTGTAATGCATATACATATACTAATAAGAACTATACATGACCTAACATGCGGCTATAAGCAAGAAATTAAGTTAATTGAGGTTGAAAAGCCGAAATTGGCCCTAAATGACATGAACTTTTCCAAAATGGGTTTCAATACAAGTGAAGCGAGTTTAATGGATTGTAATATACTTACAAGAACTATACATGACCTAACATGCGGCAAAAAGAGACAAATTAAGTTAATTGAGGTTGAAAAGCCGAAAATGGCCCGAAATCAGATTCACTTTTCCAAAATGGGTTTCAATACATGTGAAGCAAGTTTAGTTGATTGTAAGACATATATATATATACTAATAAGAACTATACATGATCTAACATGCGGCTAAAAGCGAGAAATTAAGTTAATTGAGGTTGAAAAGCCGAAATTGGCTCGAAATGACATTCACTTACCCAAAATAGGTTTCAATACATGTGAAGCGAGTTTAGTTGATTGTAATACATATATATATACTAAAAAGAACTATACATGCCCTAACATTCGGCTAAAAGCGAGACATTAAGTTAATTGAGGTTGAAAAGCCGAAATTGGCTCGAAATGACATTCACTTACCCTAAATGGGTTTCAATACATGTGAAGCGAGTTTATTTGATTGTAATACATATATATATACAAATAAGAACAATACATGACCTAACATGCGGCTAAAAGCGAGAAATTAAGTTAATTGAGGTTGAAAAGCCGAAATTGGCTCGAAATGACATTCACTTACCCAAAATAGGTTTCAATACATGTGAAGCGAGTTTAGTTGATTGTAATACATATATATATACTAATAAGAACTATACATGACCTAACATTCAGCTAAAAGCGAGAAATTAAGTTAATTGAGGTTGAAAAGCCGAAATTGGCTCGAAATGACATTCACTTACCCTAAATGGGTTTCAATACATGTGAAGCGAGTTTAGTTGATTGTAATACATATATATATATATACTAATAAGAACTATACATGACCTAACATGCGGCTAAAAGCGAGAAATTAAGTTAATTGAGGTTGAAAAGCCGAAATTGGCTCGAAATGACATTCACTAACCCAAAATAGGTTTCAATACATGTGAAGCGAGTTTAGTTGATTGTAATACATATATATATACTAAAAAGAACTATACATGACCTAACATGCGGCTAAAAGCGAGACATTAAGATAATTGAGGTTGAAAAGCCGAAATTGGCCCGAAATGACATTAACTTTTCCAAAATGGGTTTTAATACATGTGAAGCGAGTTTAGTGGATTGTAATACATATATATATACTAATAAGAACTATACATGACCTAAGATGCGGCTAAAAGAGAAAAATTAAGTTAATTGAGGTTGAAAAGCCGAAATTGGCCCGAAATGACATTCACTTTTCCAAAATGGGTTTCAATACATGTGAAGCAAGATTAGTTGATTGTAAGACATATATATATATATACTAATAAGAACTATACATGACCTAACATGCGGCTAAAAGCGAGAAATTATGTTAATTGAGGTTGAAAAGTCTAAATTGGCTCGAAATGACATTCACTTACCCAAAATCGGTTTCAATATATGTGAAGCGAGTTTAGTTGATTGTAATACATATATATATATACTAATAAGAACTATACATGACCTAACATGCGGCTAAAAGCGAGAAATTAAGTTAATTGAGGTTGAAAAGCCGAAATTGGCCCGAAATGACATTCACTTACCCAAAATGGGTTTCAATACATGTGAAGCGAGTTCAGTTGATTGTAATACATATATATATATACTAATAAGAACTATACATGACCTAACATGCGGCTAAAAGCGAGAAATTAAGTTAATTGAGGTTGAAAAGCCGAAATTGGCTCGAAATGACATTCACTTACCCAAAATGGGTTTCAATACATGTGAAGCGAGTTTAGTTGATTGTAATACATATACAAATATATATATACTAATAAGAACTATACATGACCTAACATGCGGCTAAAAGCGAGAAATTAAGTTAATTGAGGTTGAAAAGCCGAAATTGGCCCGAAATGACATTCACTTTTCCAAAATGGGTTTCAATACATGTGAAGCGAGTTTAGTATGGATTGTAATACATATATATATATACTAATAAGAACTATACATGACCTAACATGCGGCTAAAAGCGAGAAATTAAGTTAATTGAGGTTGAAAAGCCGAAATTGGCCCGAAATGACATTCACTTTTCCAAAATGGGTTTCAATACATGTGAAGCGAGTTTAGTTGATTGTAATACATATATATATATACTAATAAGAACTATACATGACCTAACATGCGGCTAAAAGCGAGAAATTAAGTTAATTGAGGTTGAAAAGCCGAAATTGGCTCGAAATGACATTCACTTACCCAAAATGGGTTTCAATACATGTGAAGCGAGTTTAGTTGATTGTAATACATATATATATACTAATAAGAACTATACATGACCTAACATGCGGCTAAAAGCGAGAAATTAAGTTAATTGAGGTTGAAAAGCCGAAATTGGCTCGAAATGACATTCACTTACCCAAAATGGGTTTCAATACATGTGAAGCGAGTTTAGTTGATTGTAATACATATATATATACTAATAAGAACTATACATGACCTAACATGCGGCTAAAAGCGAGAAATTAAGTTAATTGAGGTTGAAAAGCCGAAATTGGCTCGAAATGACATTCACTTACCCAAAATGGGTTTCAATACATGTGAAGCGAGTTTAGTTGATTGTAATACATATATATATATACTAATAAGAACTATACATGACCTAACATGCGGCTAAAAGCGAGAAATTAAGTTAATTGAGGTTGAAAAGCCGAAATTGGCTCGAAATGACATTCACTTACCCAAAATGGGTTTCAATACATGTGAAGCGAGTTTAGTTGATTGTAATACATATATATATAATACTAATAAGAACTATACATGACCTAACATGCGGCTAAAAGCGAGAAATTAAGTTAATTGAGGTTGAAAAGCCGAAATTGGCTCGAAATGACATTCACTTACCCAAAATAGGTTTCAATACATGTGAAGCGAGTTTAGTTGATTGTAATACATATATATATACTAATAAGAACTATACATGACCTAACATGCGGCTAAAAGCGAGAAATTGAGTTAATTGAGGTTGAAAAGCCGAAATTGGCCCGAAATGACATTCACTTTCCCAAAATGGGTTTTAATACATGTGAAGCGAGTTTAGTTGATTGTAATACATATATATATATACTAATAAGAACTATACATGACCTAACATGCGGCTAAAAGCGAGAAATTAAGTTAATTGAGGTTGAAAAGCCGAAATTGGCCCGAAATGACATTCACTTTTCCAAAATGGGTTTCAATACATGTGAAGCGAGTTTAGTTAATTGTAATACATATATATATACACTAAAAAGAACTATACATGACCTAATATGTGGCTAATGCGAGAAATTAAGTTAATTGAGGTTGAAAAGCCAAAATTTGCTCGAAATGACATTCACATACCCAAAATGGGTTTCAATACATGTGAAGCGAGTTTAGTTGATTGTAATACATATATATATATACTAATAAGAACTATTCATGACCTAACATGCGGCTAAAAGCGAGAAATTAAGTTAATTGAGGTTGAAAAGCCGAAATTGGCTAGAAATGACATTCACTTACCCAAAATGGGTTTCAATACATGTGAAGCGAGTTTAGTTGATTGTAATACATATATATATACTAATAAGAACTATACATGACCTAACATGCGGCTAAAAGCGAGAAATTAAGTTAATTGAGGTTGAAAAGCCGAAATTTGTTAGAAATGACATTCACTTACCCAAAATGGGTTTCAATACATGTGAAGCGAGTTTAGTTGATTGTAATACATATATATATATACTAATAAGAACTATACATGACCTAACATGCGGCTAAAAGCGAGAAATTAAGTTAATTGAGGTTGAAAAACCGAAATTGGCCCGAAATGACATTCAATTTTCCAAAATGGGTTTCAATACATGTGAAGCGTGTTTAGTTGATTGTAATACATATACATAATATAAAAAAAAAAATAAATAATATATATAAATAAATAATAATATAAAAAATATATATATATATACTAATAAGAACTATACATGACCTAACATGCGGCTAAAAGCGAGAAATTAAGTTAATTGAGGTTGAAAAGCCGAAATTGGCTCGAAATGACATTCACTTACCCAAAATGGGTTTCAATACATGTGAAGCGAGTTTAGTTGATTGTAATACATATATATATATACTAAATAAGAACTATACATGACCTAACATGCGGCTAAAAGCGAGAAATTAAGTTAATTGAGGTTGAAAAGCCGAAATTGGCTCGAAATGACATTCACTTACCCAAAATGGGTTTCAATACATGTGAAGCGAGTTTAGTTGATTGTAATACATATATATATACTAATAAGAACTATACATGACCTAACATGCGGCTAAAAGCGAGAAATTAAGTTAATTGAGGTTGAAAAGCCGAAATTGGCTCGAAATGACATTCACTTACCCAAAATGGGTTTCAATACATGTGAAGCGAGTTTAGTTGATTGTAATACATATATACATACCGATAAGAACTATACATGACCTAACATGCGGCTAAAAGCGAGAAATTAAGTTAATTGAGGTTGAAAAGCCGAAATTGGCTCGAAATGACATTCACTTTTCCAAAATGGGTTTCAATACATGTGAAGCGAGTTTAGTTGATTGTAATACATATATATATATACTAATAAGAACTATACATGACCTAACATGCGGCTAAAAGCGAGAAATTAAGTTAATTGAGGTTGAAAAGCCGAAATTGGCTCGAAATGACATTCACTTACCCAAAATGGGTTTCAATACATGTGAAGCGAGTTTAGTTGATTGTAATACATATATATATATACTAATAAGAACTATACATGACCTAACATGCGGCTAAAAGCGAGAAATTAAGTTAATTGAGGTTGAAAAGCCGAAATTGGCCCGAAATGACATTCACTTTCCCAAAATGGGTTTCAATACATGTGAAGCGAGTTTAGTTGATTGTAATACATATATATATATACTAATAAGAACTATACATGACCTAACATGCGGCTAAAAGCGAGAAATTAAGTTAATTGAGGTTGAAAAGCCGAAATTGGCTCGAAATGACATTCACTTTTCCCAAAATGGGTTTCAATACATGTGAAGCGAGTTTAGTTGATTGTAATACATATATATATACTAACTAATAAGAACTATAC
>CANSNZ010001197.1:410000-412500 GCA_947646795.1 Beta lomatogona | reverse complement strand
AAATGGGTTTCAATATATGTGAAGCGAGTTTAGTTGATTGTAATACATATATATATATACTAATAAGAACTATACATGACCTAACATGCGGCTAAAAGCGAGAAATTAAGTTAATTGAGGTTGAAAAGCCGAAATTGGCTCGAAATGATATTCACTTAACCAAAATGGGTTTCAATACATGTGAAGCGAGTTTAGTTGATTGTAATACATATATATATACTAATAAGAACTATACATGACCTAACATGCGGCTAAAAGCGAGAAATTAAGTTAATTGAGGTTGAAAAGTCGAAATTGGCCCGAAATGACATTCACTTACCCAAAATGCGTTTCAATACATGTGAAGTGAGTTTAGTTGATTGTAATACATATATATATACTAATAAGAACTATACATGACCTAACATGCGGCTAAAAGCGAGAAATTGAGTTAATTGAGGTTGAAAAGCCGAAATTGGCCCGAAATGACATTCACTTTTCCAAAATGGGTTTCAATACATGTGAAGCGAGTTTAGTTGATTGTAATACATATATATATACTAAAAAGAACTATACATGACCTAACATGCGTCAAAAAGCGAGAAATTCAGTTAATTGAGGTCGAAAAGCCGAAATTGGCCCGAAATGACATTCACTTACCCAAAATGCGTTGCAATACATGTGAAGCGAGTTTAGTTGATTGTAATACATATACATATACTAATAAGAACTATACATGACCTAACATGCGGCTAAAAGCTAGAAATTAAGTTAATTGAGGTTGAAAAGCCGAAATTGGTTCGGAATGACATTCACTTAACCAAAATGGGTTTCAATACATGTGAAGCGAGTTTCGTTGATTGTAATACATATATATACACTAAAAAGAACAATACATGACCTAACATGCGGCTAAAAGCGAGAAATTAAGTTAATTGAGGTTGAAAAGCCGAAATTGGCCCGAAATGACATTCACTTACCCAAAATACGTTTCAATACATGTGAAGCTAGTTTAGTTGATTGTAATATATCTATATATATATATATATATATATATATATATATATATATATATATATATATATATATATATATATATATATATTGGGTCTTGGGCTTTTCTAGGAAAAGGAAATTAAGCCTTTTATCTTTGGTTTTGAAGGATATTCCATCATGATTGACATTGTAAGGTGTTATCGGGTTTATGAAAGGTGTTCCTAGGATAACTGTTTGGTGCATATTGGTAACGAGAACAAAATGGTTTTTTAGGGAAAAGCCTTGATTTAAGATGTTAGCATCGCTTTTTCCTTCTATGTGCATTTTGGTGTTATTAGCAGAGGTAAGCTTTTCCGAGGTTTTACGGTGAAAGCGCTTTGGAACAAGACTGGATATATATATATATATATATATATATATATATATATATATATATATATACTAATAAGAACTATACATGACCTAACATGCGACTAAAAGCGAGAAATTAAGTTAATTGAGGTTGAAAAGCCGAAATTGGCCCGAAATGACATTCACTTTTCCAAAATGGGTTTCAATACATGTGAAGCGAGTTTAGTTGATTGTAACACACACATACACACTAATAAGAACTATAAATGACCAAACATGCGGCTAAAAGCGATAAATTAAGTTAATTGAGGTTGAAAAGCCGAAATTGGCTCGAAATGACATTCACTTACCCAAAATGGGTTTCAATACATGTGAAGCGAGTTTAGTTGATTGTAATACATATATATATACTAATAAGAAATATATATGACCTAACATGCGGCTAAAAGCGAGAAATTATGTTAATTGTTGTTCAAAAGCCGAAATTGGCTCGAAATGACATTCACTTACCCAAAATGGGTTTCAATACATGTGACGCGAGTTTTATTGATTGTAATACATATATATATATATATATATATATGTATATATATATATATGTATATATATATATATGTATATATATATATAGATATATATGTAATATATATATATATATATATATAGACTATATATACATGACCTAACATGCGGCTAAAAGCGAGAAATTAAGTTAATTGAGGTTCAAAAGCCGAAATTGGCTCGAAATGACATTCACTTACCCAAAATGGGTTTCAATACATGTGACGCGAGTTTAGTTGATTGTAAAACACACACACACAACATAATATATATATATATATATATATATATATATATATATATATATATATATATATACTCTAATAAGAACTATACATGACCTAACATGCGGCTAAAAGCGATAAATTAAGTTAATTGAGGTTGAAAAGTCGAAATTGGCTCGAAATGACATTCACTTACCCAAAATGGGTTTCAATACATGTAAAGCGAGTTTAGTTGGATTGTAATACATATATATATATATATACATATATATATATATATACACTAATAAGAACTATACATGACCTAACATGCGGCTAAAAGCGAGAAATTAAGTTAATTGAGGTTGAAAAGCCGAAATTGGCCCGAAATGAGATTCACATTTCCAAAA
>CANSNZ010001197.1:162500-405000 GCA_947646795.1 Beta lomatogona | reverse complement strand
TTAAGTTAATTGAGGTTGAAAAGCCGAAATTGGCTCGAAATGACATTCACTTAACCAAAATGGGTTTCAATACATGTGAAGCTAGTTTAGTTGATTGTAATACATATATATATACTAATAAGAACAATACATGACCTAACATGCGGCTAAAAGCGAGAAATTAAGTTAATTGAGGTTGAAAAGCCGAAATTGGCCCGAAATGACATTCACTTACCCAAAATGCGTTTCAATACATGTGAAGCGAGTTTAGTTGATTGTAATACATATACATATACTAATAAGAACTATACATGACCTAACATGCGGCTAAAAGCGAGAAATTAAGTTAATTGAGGTTTAAAAGCCGAAATTGGCTCGGAATGACATTCACTTAACCAAAATGGGTTTCAATACATGTGAAGCTAGTTTAGTTGACTGTAATACATATATATATACTAATAAGAACAATACATGACCTAACATGCGGCTAAAAGCGAGAAATTAAGTTAATTGAGGTTGAAAAGCCGAAATTGGCCCGAAATGACATTCACTTACCCAAAATGGTTTTCAATACATGTGAAGCGAGTTTAGTTGATTGTAATACATATATATATACTAATAAGAACTATACATGACCTAACATGCGGCTAAAAGCGAGAAATTAAGTTAATTGAGGTTGAAAAGCCGAAATTGGCTCGAAATGACATTCACTTAACCAAAATGGGTTTCAATAAATGTGAAGTGAGTTTAGTTGATTGTAATACATATATATATACTAATAAGAACTATACATGACCTAACATGCGGCTAAAAGCGAGAAATTAAGTTAATTGAGGTTTAAAAGCCGAAATTGGCCCGAAATGACATTCACTTACCCAAAATGGGTTTCAATACATGTGAAGCGAGTTTAGTTGATTGTAATACATATATATATACTAATAAGAACTATACATGACCTAACATGCGGCTAAAAGCGAGAAATTGAGTTAATTGAGGTTGAAAAGCCGAAATTGGCCCGAAATGACATTCACTTTTCCAAAATGGGTTTCAATACATGTGAAGCGAGTTTAGTTGATTGTAATACATATAAATATACTAAAAAGAACTATACATGACCTAACATGCGGCTAAAAGCGAGAAATTAAGTTAATTGAGGTTGAAAAGCCGAAATTGGCCCGAAATGACATTCACTTACCCAAAATGGGTTTCAATACATGTGAAGCGAGTTTAGTTGATTGTAATACATATACATATACTAATAAGAACTATACATGACCTAACATGCGGCTAAAAGCGAGAAATTAAGTTAATTGAGGTTGAAAAGCCGAAATTGGCTCGAAATGACATTCACTTACCCAAAATGGGTTTCAATACATGTGAAGCGAGTTTAGTTGATTGTAATACATATATATATACTAATAAGAACAATACATGACCTAACATGCGGCTAAAAGCGAGAAATTAAGTTAATTGAGGTTGAAAAGCCGAAATTGGCCCGAAATGACATTCACTTACCCAAAATGGTTTTCAATACATGTGAAGCGAGTTTAGTTGATTGTAATACATATATATATACTAATAAAGAACTATACATGACCTAACATGCGGCTAAAAGCGAGAAATTAAGTTAATTGAGGTTGAAAAGCCGAAATTGGCCCGAAATGACATTCACTTACCCAAAATGGGTTTCAATATATGTGAAGCGAGTTTAGTTGATTGTAATACATATATATATATATATATATATATACTAATAAGAACTATACATGACCTAACATGCGGCTAAAAGCTAGAAATTAAGTTAATTGAGGTTGAAAAGCCGAAATTGGCTCGGAATGACATTCACTTAACCAAAATGGGTTTCAATAAATGTGAAGTGAGTTTAGTTGATTGTAATACATATATATATACTAATAAGAACTATACATGACCTAACATGCGGCTAAAAGCGAGAAATTAAGTTAATTGAGGTTTAAAAGCCGAAATTGGCCCGAAATGACATTCACTTACCCAAAATGCGTTTCAATACATGTGAAGCGAGTTTAGTTGATTGTAATACATATATATATACTAATAAGAACTATACATGACCTAACATGCGGCTAAAAGCGAGAAATTGAGTTAATTGAGGTTGAAAAGCCGAAATTGGCCCGAAATGACATTCACTTTTCCAAATATGGTTTCAATACATGTGAAGCGAGTTTAGTTGATTGTAATACATATAAATATACTAAAAAGAACTATACATGACCTAACATGCGGCTAAAAGCGAGAAATTCAGTTAATTGAGGTTGAAAAGCCGAAATTGGCCCGAAATGACATTCACTTACCCAAAATGCGTTTCAATACATGTGAAGCGAGTTTAGTTGATTGTAATACATATACATATACTAATAAGAACTATACATGACCTAACATGCGGCTAAAAGCGAGAAATTAAGTTAATTGAGGTTGAAAAGCCGAAATTGGCTCGGAATGACATTCACTTAACCAAAATGGGTTTCAATACATGTGAAGCTAGTTTAGTTGACTGTAATACATATATATATACTAATAAGAACAATACATGACCTAACATGCGGCTAAAAGCGAGAAATTAAGTTAATTGAGGTTGAAAAGCCGAAATTGGCCCGAAATGACATTCACTTACCCAAAATGCTTTTCAATACATGTGAAGCGAGTTTAGTTGATTGTAATACATATACATATACTAAAAAGAACTATACATGACCTAACATGCGGCTAAAAGTGAGAAATTAAGTTAATTGAGGTTGAAAAGCCGAAATTGGCTCGAAATGACATTCACTTACCCAAAATGCGTTTCAATACATGTGAAGCGAGTTTAGTTGATTGTAATATATATATATATATATACTAATAAGAACTATACATGACCTAACATGCGGCTATAAGCGAGAAATTAAGTTAATTGAGGTTGAAAAGCCGAAATTGGCCCGAAATGACATTCACTTTTCCAAAATGGGTTTCAATACATGTGAAACGAGTTTAGTTGATTGTAACACATATATGATACCAGGATACGCCAAGGATCTGGGGATTTTAACATATAAACTAAAAACTTAAAACTGAAAGCATAAAGTAAAGTAATGCGATTGAACCAGCCATGGTTTTACAGAACAGACTTACAGAGAGTCTTGGATGAAACTTTAAAACTTAAAGAGTGTTACAATTTTGTGTGAGAGAAAGAGGAGAGAGAGAGATTTTTAGAGGAGCTTGTATTGCTGTGTTATGCTCTGCCTAGAACTGAAGGAGGAGCCTCTATTTATAGGCAGTGAAGAGTGGTGCTGTCAAGTCGAGGAGCTGTTGATGAACAAACTGTCTCCTGCTTTACACTGTTTTATCTTTTGTCTTTTGATGCTTTTTACTGCTGATGAATAGTAGTACTTTACACTGTTGATGACTTTTGACTTTTTGCTGTTTTGAAGCAGAAATTTGCCCCGTTGTTGTGGTGTCTCATTCTGTTGAAGCTTGAAGCTTGAAGATAGTGATATAATCATAATTTTTTTTTTTTATTTTTTTTTTTGTTTTTAAGTCTGGAAACCAGCATGGAAACCAGTATCTTCTCCATCGTCACATACCCATGGATCTTTTCGAGATATATGGTGGGAAAGTATGTTGGCAAAATGAACCTTGCCTTCATCAGATAAATATTTTCCGCTGTAGATGTCAGATACATACTGAGAAGGTGGTTCTGAATGTTGTATTCCCGTAAGGAAGTATTTGTTGAAAGAGTGGGGGAAAACAACAGCTTGTATTGCCATAGTGAATAATGGTAAGTGGGATCGAATCGTGGTGTTGATGATGATTGATAATATGGGTCAAGTTTTTTGAAATAGAAACAAGCCCTTGGGCTCTAGCTTGGGCGGGGTTCTTTTGTGAAGGAATAAGGCGAGGGATACAAGCTTGAGTATTTACGAAAATTAAGTAATGGGCTGGTTTTATATTCCCATTACTCATTTCAATATTAGCACAAATAGCCTCAACATAAGTCCATTCATGCCACCTGAAGGAGTGTATAGTAGAAAAGATGTATTGTTGATATTTTGTGAGCTCTTGGAAAATAGGAGCCTGTGGACTTGGCGCTTCATAGAACTTTCTTACCAACCCATATCGCCATGTGAGGAAGTAAGGACTACTCTTTGGAAGATCATTGGGATAGAGGAAAAATCCTTTATCGAAGAAACTCCGAAAGACCCCAAAAATGCCAAAGATAGCAGCGATAAATAGCATGTTTTGTGAGGAATTCGGTAAAATTTTTATTGAATTTTTCTAATTTGGCTTTGTTGAAAATTATGAGCTTTATTTCGGTTGGTAGACGATCAAAGTTTTTTCGAAGTTTTCTGGGAAAGGAAAATTGCTTTTTTGAATGGAAATAATGAGTCGCTAAATGGATATGGGATGAGGGTATGATGTGGGAACTATTTCTTGAGGTGGTAGGTATATTGTGGAGTAATTTGGGAAATCTTTGAAGGTGGTATTTAGGAAGTTGTTCCCATTTTTTAGTAGTCTTTGGGCTTCTCATCTTGGATGTTGTTGTCAAAGTACCTGCAAAAGTTAGGTAATCAGGAAGAGAGTTGTTTTCTCTTCGTATGGACTTAATATTAAAAACAAGTTTTATAAATAAAAGTGCTCGATATTTTGTAAAGTTTTGTTTATTCCATGAAATGGACTGGAAAACGGTAATACAGAGAACAATGGATAAGACCTCTTGTTTTACAGTAGAGTATTTTAACTGGGTGTCATTCCAATGCCCTGAGGTGAATCTGATAATGTATTCTTTACCATTATCGACTTGTTTTAAGATACCTCCATATCCTTTGTCACTGGCATCTGTCTCAACAATTTTAGGCAGGTCAGGGTTTGCTAAGCTAAGGCAAGGAAATTCTAAGACACGAGCCTTTATTGTTCTAACAGCCTGGGTATGGACATCTGACCAAGGCGGTGGGTTTTTCTTGAGTCTATTATGGAGGGGTTTTGCAATTCTGGAAAGATTTGGATAAAAATTTAAGACATAGTTTAAACTACCAAGAAACCTCTGTAGTTGGGTTTTGTCTATGATTTTATCAGGAAATTTACTAGTGAACTGCAGAGACCTATCAATTTGGGTGATAGTGCCACACGACACAATTTGGTCGAGAAATCTAATCGTAGTTTGAAATAGAGAAATCTTTTTTGCCGAAATAACAAGACCATTTTTCTTAATTAGATAGAAAAAAGTCTTTAGGTTTTTAAAATGCTGGTCAATCGTGCTTGAGAAAATTAGTACATCATCAATGTAGACAATACAAAAATCTGAATAAGGATTGAATATATCATTCATAATCCTTTGATACTTAGAAGGTGCATTTTTAAGACCGAAGGGCATAACATTCCATTCATACTGGCCAAAAGGAACAGTAAAAGCGGTTTTATAACGGTGTTGTGGCTTGATCTGTATCTGCCAAAATCCGGATTTCATATCAAATTTTGAGAAGATAAAGGCATGGTGTAACTTTTGCATCGAATCCTTTTTATTGGGTATTGGATAACGGATCCAACGAAGGGCATCGTTAAGAGGCTTATAATTTATAACTAGCCTAGGCGTACCTCGTTCAATCTCCGAAGCTTTGTTAACGTAAAATGCCGCACAACTCCAAGGAGAACGAGACTTGGAAATTAAGCCTTTGCTTTCGAGAAATCTGATCTCTTCTCGACAATGGCATTCGAGGTCAGCATTCATTTGGGTTGGTCGGGCTTTAGTAGGGATATTCTTTTCATCAAAGTCCGGTTCATAAGGTAAATCGACCATGTGTTGTTTTCTATTCCAGAAGGCATTTGGAAGCTCAGAGCAAACTTCTCGTTCTAGGAGGCTTTGGAAGTCAGCTATCTGAGATTTTAGAGCATTGCCTTGTAATTGATCCTCAATCTTTTGTAAATGGATTTCTTGTTTTAGATCATGCACGTCACTCTGTTTTTGGTTAATAAGAGAATTTATCTCATTGTTATAAATGGAGCTAGCCTTTATAATGTTGAGATTTCTGGTCTTGGGCTTTTCTAGGAAGAGGAAATTAAGCCTTTTATCCTTGGTTTTGAAGGATATTCCATCATAATTGACATTGTAAGGTGTTATCAGGTTTATGAAAGGTGTTCCTAAGATAACTGTATGGTGCATATTGGTAACGAGAACAAAATGGTTTTTTAGGGAAAGGCCTTGATTTAAGATGTTAGCATCTGTTTTTCCTTCTATGTGCATTTTGGTGTTATTAGCAGAGCTAAGTTTTTCGGAGGTTTTCTGGTGAAAGCGTTTTGGAACGAGACTGGATTTTATGCAATTTAAATCTGCTCCGGTATCGAACAAAGCTATAGTATTAATTTTGAAGTCACTAGAGAATTCAATTGTAATTTTTATGTAATACTTTCTAGAACTGATTTCTTTTAAAACAAAAAGGAAATCTTCTGTGACTTTTGGGCTTTGTTGTTCCCCATTTGGGATATCATCAGGATCACTTTCACTAGGGATATCCGGGACCATTTGGGAAGTGAGAAGTTGGATAATGGCCGAGTCTTGTTGTTGCTTAGTTTTAAGGTCTTTTATATCGCCTTTAATGGTTTTAACTTCAGTCTCGAAGGTCCTGTATGGTTCTTTCTGGTCTCTTCCTAGAACTTCTCTTTTCTAAAATAGAAGTGAGGTTGTATGGTTCAGTGCTTGAAGAAGGAGGGTTAGGGTCCTTTTCTCCAGCATTTTCTTCAAGGGATTTACGAAGTCGTTCAAGGTATTGTTTTTAAAGATCAGGATTATTAATATCCTGAATAACATCTAATATGAGGTTTTGTTCTTTGGTGAGGACGTTTAGGGTATAATCCTCATCATTAGCTGAAGAGGAGGAATCTATGTCATCATCCTGAGGACCATAATTCTCACTGAGTTATAAGATTCGGTTTCTTCATCGAAAGACTCTACTAAAAGAGCTGAAATTCTTCCTAGAGTTTCATCATCTAGGTTAAGGTTTTGGATTTTATTAGACACTCTACAAAATCTAGCTGTGTGACCCTTTTTACCACACTTGAAACAAGTTATGTTTTTAAGGTCGGGTTTTGTAGTGGATTTCGATGTTTCTTATGAGGCTTCCATTTTCGTTGTTCAAAGGGTTTTTTATGGAAGACTTTCTCAACCTTCTTATAGAATTTTCGTGATTTAAAGGGTTTTTGGTAATGAGTTGGCTTACTACGGTTTCCTTTACAAGTACTTGTCCGAGGGGAAGAGATATCAAATTGCTTGGCGAAGGAACCTAATTCCCTCTTAGTTTCTTTTAACTCCCTTTTTTAGGTGTTTTTGAAGCTTCAAATCTTGACATATTTGAAGGCCTTGTTTGGAGGTTACACTAACTAACTCACCATAAGTTAGCCTATCATAAGGGATAATATGTTCTCCAAAATCCTCGTGGATTCTATTTCGAACCTTTTCTCCTAAAATGGTTGGAAGACCTGCTAGGAATTTTTCTTTCCAAAAGGGTTGGTTAGAATCTTCTCTAAGCATGACCCTGGTTAGGAAAGTATTTTTATACCACTTGGAAATCACTAAGTTTTTGCATCTTAGATTAGACAAAAGATCTGCATTTTTGTCTCTGAGATGGGAGGAATCTCCAATGAAATGGAGTGATAAGGTAAATATGAGGGTTGATACAGAATCTTGAATTGGGTCTCCATTTAGGTTAAGAATGGGAACCCCATCTTCGATTGTTTGGATAGCATTCAAGATGTCCGATTCTTTGTTCTTTGGTGAGATAGAAATCCCACCATCCTTTTAGCCGGCGAGAAGCCTCGCAATTAGGAGCTCCGCAACCTGTTTTATCCGACGTACAGATTGGGTTTTGTAAGCATTTGAAGCCATCGTCATTTGCTTGTAAGAGGTTCAAGATTTAGTGTTCACTCATGCCATCTATATTCCATTCGTAGATAGAAGAGGCATTATATTTTGGCTGGACAATTGTGTTAGGTTGGCTTCCGATCCGGGTTTCACTAGACCTTATAGGAATAATATCAAGAGGTCCAAGTATTTTGCCAAGATAGTTTTGCTAGTTCGGGTGTTTTGGGACTAGTCTCGGGGTCGATATTGTCACTTAAATCTAGGACATTACAAGTGTTATTCTGAACTGTCTCTTCCTCGCCTATTTTTGAAGTAGAAGGTTCAACCCCGCTAATTTGGTCTCTAATAGCTTGAAGAAATTCAGTCCTTGAAGTTGTAACTTCATTTTGAGCCTTTGTGAAATCCGAAATGGTTTAAAAATTGGATTTCGGAGGCTTTTTTCTAAAGGAGTGGAAACTAGACTTGTCTCGATTTAAGGCTTTGTTTCTCTATTCGAGAAAGCTGCTTTCCCTAGGGTGTTAAGGCTGATGTTAGTAAAATTGTTTTGCAGGACAATATTCTTAAGGTTTGTGGTGGCTTCTTCCCGAGGTTTTTTTAAGAGGAGAGGCCTCTACCTTTTGATCGCCTATTGGGAAGGTGATTTGTCTCAAAGGAGGATGGTCATTTTGAACGGTGCCATCCGGAATTTCCCAGACAGGTGTCCTTCTATTGGTGTTAATTGGTTCTATGGTTTTAAAGGGATAATCAATGTTATTATCGAACTATATAGCTCAAACCAATCAAAGAAAAGAATATGGGTTTTATATTGCTTAATAAAGTCGTAATAGCTTTCTTGGATCTTCTTTCGAATTTCAAGAAAGTGCTCGAAGAACCATGTTCTCTTCGAGAGGTTATGTGGAGCATAGAAGTCTTTGTGAACTAAATCTTTATTGATCCCAAAATCCTTTTCAAGGACATTAAGTTCATTAGAGATATTCTCGGTTATGACCGAGGCCGAGGGTGAGTCTCGGGAAGAGACCTGTCTTTCAAAGATAAACTGGGTGTGGAACCTGGGTTCTATATTCAATATTTTGAATGGAAGGCGAAGGTAAATCTGAGGTAGAATACCTTGGCCTTTCCGGGTAATTGGTTATGGGACAACTAATTTGTCGTTTATAGTGCATGTTACTTTCAGAAGGAATACGAGAAGACCGTCCTAGGTTTTCAACAGAGGAATGGTCTGAATACCTAGAGCTAGTGCTTCTGTTAAAGCTGAGCTTAACACTACCATAAGAGTATTGTATGACTCGTTCAAGGTCAGTATTAGGTTCTGGAAGAGCTGGTGACTGAACTTCAGGTTCAGCTGCGCCCTCAAGATACCAATCTTCGGGAAGGCTGACATCATTCCATTGTATTGGTTTAGGAATTTTTATGTTAGATCAAGAGAAGTCGGTTTGGAGGAGAAGAGTTTCTCCTTTTATGCTTTGTTGTTTATTTCCAGTATTAAAGGCGGACATCATGGCTTTGTAATGGATTTTATAAATTAAAGCTACTGGAATAGAACCATCATACATCTTATAGTTATGAGTTTTAATTTGTAAGAGTAAAGATGATAAGATATTCTTATCACTTAACGAGACACTGAAGTTAGGGTAACAATCAAAAGAGACTGGACCCATACATAAACTTGACTCTATGGTTCCTAATAGGGAATCATTAAAGTCTTTAAATCGTCCATCTCTAAGGGCAACAAGAACAAAAGAATTTAATCCTTCTTTAGTAAGAGGTTTTAAGCCAACTTGAACCAACCCTATATGAATGTAACGATAACCTTTTTCAACATGTTTTTTCAAAGTGTTTGCTGAAAATAATTTTACAGTATCAATAGGTTTTGTTAAATGGATATCTCGTTCTTGGGTTTTGATAACATAGTCAGTTTTAAAGATATTATATCTACTCATTTTATAGATCTGGTCTTTACTAACTTTGGGTATCTCCCCATTATCAATATTTTGCTCCAGATTTTCTATAGTAAAGGTGTCATTTTTAACCAGTTTATTGGCTTTACCACTACTACCATGAGAAGAGGATGGAGTACCTCTGTTCCAAATAGAACTCATACTTAAGAACCAGAACTTAGTCCAGAAATTAAACCAGAAATAAGCCCTATATCCTACCCTGCCGTTTAGGTAACTGTAGCCTTATGGTCTGACTGCCTCACACGGGACTTACTGCCTCTACAAACGTTTAAACAAGCAGAGTAACAAATAGGACAGATAACAGGTTTTAAAAACTGGAAAGTACTGAAAACTTAAGAACAAGTTTTATAAAGAACAAATATAACTACACCCCATTGGCTCTGATACCAGGATAATATATATATACACTAATAAGAACTATACATGACCTAACATGCGGCTAAAAGCGATAAATTAAGTTAATTGAGGTTGAAAAGCCGAAATTGGCTCGAAATGACATTCACTTACCCAAAATGGGTTTCAATACATGTGAAGCGAGTTTAGTTGATTGTAATACATATATATATACAAATAAGAACTATACATGACCTAACATGCGGCTAAAGGTGAGAAATTAAGTTAATTGAGGTTGAAAAGCCGAAATTGGCTCGAAATGACATTCACTTACCCAAAATGGGTTTCAATATATGTGAAGCGAGTTTTATTGATTGTAATACATATATATATATATATATATATATATATATATATATATATATATATATATATTTATATATATATATATGAGCCAATTTCGGCTTTTGAACCTCAATTAACTTAATTTCTCACTTTTAGCCGCATGTTAGGTCATGTATAGTTCTTATTCGTATATATATATATATATATATATATATATATATATATATATATATATATATATATATATATATGTATTACATTCCATTAAACTCGCTTCACATGTATTGAAAACCATTTTGGAAAAGTTAATGTCATTTCGGGCCAATTTCGACTTTTCAACCTCAATTAACTTAATTTCTTGCTTTTTGCCGCATGTTAGGTCATGTGTAGTTCTTATTAGTATATATATATATATGTATTACAATCAAATAAATTCGCTTCACATGTATTGAAACCCATTTGGGGTAAGTGAATGTCATTTCGAGCCAATTTCGGCTTTTCAACCTCAATTAACTTAATTTCTCGCTTTTAAGCGCATGTTAGGTCATGTATAGTTCTTATTAGTATATATATATGTATTACAGTCAACTAAACTCGCTTCACATGTATTGAAACCCATTTTGGAAAAGTGAATGTCATTTCGGGCCAATTTCGAATTTTCAACCTCAATTAACTTAATTTCTCGCTTTTAGCCGCATGTTAGGTCATGTATAGTTCTTAGTATATATATATATATATATATATATATATATATATATATATATATATATATATATGTATTACAGTCAACTAAACTCGCTTCACAGGTATTGAAACCCATTTTGGGTAAGTGAATGTCATTTCGAGCCAATTTCGACTTTTAGACCACAATTAACTTAATTTCTCGCTTTTAGCCGCATGTCAGGTCATGTATAGTTCTTATTGGTATATATATATATATATATATATATATATATTACAATCAATTAAACTCGCTTCACATGTATTGAAACCCATTTTGGAAAAGTGAATGTCATTTCGGGCCAATTTCGGCTTTTCAACCTAAATTAACTTAATTTCTCGCTTTTAACCGCATGTTAGGTCATGTATAGTTCTTATTTGTATATATATATATGTATTATAATCAACTAAACTCGCTTCACATGTATTGAAACCCATTTGGGGTAAGTGAATGTCATTTCGAGCCAATTTCGGCTTTTCAACCTCAATCACTTAATTTCTCGCTTTTAGTCGAATGTTAGGTCATGTATAGTTCTTATTAGTATATATATATATATATGTATATATATATATATATATACATATATATATATATATATATATACATATATATATATATATATATATATATACATATATATATATATATATATATACATATATATATATATATATGTATTACAATCAACTAAACTCGCTTCACATGTATTGAAACCTATTTTGGGTAACTGAATGTCATTTCGATCCAATTTCGGCTTTTCAACCTCAATTAACTTAATTTCTCGCTTTTAGCCGCATGTAGGTCATGTATAGTTCTTATTAGTATATATATATGTATTACAATCAACTAAACTCGTCACATGTATTGAAACCTATTTTGGGTAAGTGAATGTCATTTCGAGCCAATTTCGGCTTTTCAACCTCAATTAACTTAATTTCTCGCTTTTAGCCGCATGTTAGGTCATGTATAGTTCTTATTAGTATATATATCACTAGTACAGAATTGTCAATTTGCGTCGGACCTGGGACCCCCATTTGCGTCGGACATAGGTCCGACGGCACAGGTCTCGTCGCAGATGATGGATTCAGGATCTGCGTCGGATAAGACACGACGCAGTTGACTTACTATTTGCGTCGGACCAAGCCCAACGTGCGACGCAGATGACCCATCCCCCTGCTTGCGCGTCTACCATCTGCGTCGCATGCTGAGCTATATGCGACGCGGATGAGACCTAATTTGCGTCACATGTAACATAAAGTCCGACGCAAATCAACCATTTTTTTTAAAAAAAAAGTCTATTTGCGTCGGACTTTGTCTTACATCCGACGCAAATTGACAATTTTTGTTTAAAAAAAAAATCAGGTAATATCCAGGAATACACTTCTAACATACAAATCTGAACCAAACTCATACAAATTCAAGTATCCAGGAATACAAAAAAAATTTGAAACATGAATCGAACTAGCATACAAATCTGAATTGAACCTAAAAAAATTGAACTATCTATATCAAATTAAAAAACGAAATTAGATGGAACTAACATACAAAAAAATTGAACCTAATTCTTCTAACATATAAAAAAAAAAGAATCAGATCTAATTACAAAAAATAGAACCCAACACTTCTTCCTCATTCAATTTCCTCCTGCGAATCAGATCGAACTTCAATCGGATATTTATGCAGCTACATTTATATAAAACAAGTGAAAAATGAGATTAATTCGTTGCATATCAATCAAATTCCACGAAAAGATACAGTTTCATCTTCCACGAACAATTATGTAGATCGAAAATCTGATCCAAAAAAAAAAAAAAAGAGGAGAGAGAAAATAAAAACCTCGAACTTCATTTTCAAGGCGAGAGATTGTTGTTCTGATTTATTTTGGATTTTTGTGATACAAAATGCATTTGAAAAGCAGTACAATCTTTGCCGAGGAAGTTATCAGCGTAGAGGTCATCACCGACAGCAATGTTCATATTATCAGCGAAGAGATAATCATTCCCCTTTGCATCCTTGGCTTCCCACGACGATTGCTCCGATAATCGCTTCTTTCTTTGAGGAATTGAAGGAATTTCTGAACTGTTGTTGGAGTTGTTGCCTTCAATTTCGTTTCCCTTGTTTAATTCGTGAAAGATGGTGAAATTTTTAAAAGACACACGAAATCGAACGAGTTTTCGGGTTGATTGAGAGAGTTTTTGGGGGAAGAAGCTGAGGAATGAAAGAGATTGGAGATTGGAGATTGGAGATTGGAGATTGAAGAGAGAGAGAGAGGGGGTAGGGGCGGGTGTGAAAACGGCTGCAGAGAAGAAACGAAAGAGAGAGAGAGAGAAAAAACCTAGAACTAGAATTTGGGTTTCAAAATTAAAAGGGGACGCATGGACTATGTGCGTCGCACTAACCAATGGGTCCGACGCAGATCAGACACGTATGGCTAAGGCCCTGAAATCATTTGCGTCATACATTGAGTGGGGTACGACGCATATAAATTTTTTTGCGTCGAATGTGTGATACATCCGACGCATATAAAGCCTGATTTGCGTCGGATGCCTGGTATGTCCGACGCAGATGAGCCTTCTGCGTCGATTCACCTACTGTACGACGCAATTGAGGAGACGCAAATCAACATTTTTCTACTAGTGTATATATGTATTACAGTCAACTAAACTCGCTTCACATGTATTGAAACCCATTTTGGAAAAGTGAATGTCATTTCGGGCCAATTTCGGCTTTTCAACCTCAATTAACTTAATTTCTCGCTTTTAGCCGCATGTTAGGTCATGTATAGTTCTTAGTATATATATATATATATATATATATATATATATATGTATTACAGTCAACTAAACTCGCTTCACAGGTATTGAAACCCATTTTGGGTTAGTGAATGTCATTTCGAGCCAATTTCGACTTTTCGACCACAATTAACTTAATTTCTCGCTTTTAGCCGCATGTCAGGTCATGTATAGTTCTTATTGGTATATATATATATATGTATTACAATCAATTAAACTCGCTTCACCTGTATTGAAACCCATTTTGGAAAAGTGAATGTCATTTCGGGCCAATTTCGGCTTTTCAACCTAAATTAACTTAATTTCTCGCTTTTAACCGCATGTTAGGTCATGTATAGTTCTTATTTGTATATATATATATATATGTATTATAATCAACTAAACTCGCTTCACATGTATTGAAACCCATTTGGGGTAAGTGAATGTCATTTCGAGCCAATTTCGGCTTTTCAACCTCAATCACTTAATTTCTCGCTTTTAGTCGAATGTTAGGTCATGTATAGTTCTTATATATATATATATATATATATATATATATATATATATATATATATATATATATATATGTATTACAATCAACTAAACTCGCTTCACATGTATTGAAACCTATCTTGGGTAACTGAATGTCATTTCGATCCAATTTCGGCTTTTCAACCTCAATTAACATAATTTCTCGCTTTTAGCCGCATGTAGGTCATGTATAGTTCTTATTAGTATATATATATGTATTACAATCAACTAAACTCGTCACATGTATTGAAACCTATTTTGGGTAAGTGAATGTCATTTCGAGCCAATTTCGGCTTTTCAACCTCAATTAACTTAATTTCTCGCTTTTAGCCGCATGTTAGGTCATGTATAGTTCTTATTAGTATATATATATGTATTACAGTCAACTAAACTCGCTTCACAGGTATTGAAACCCATTTTGGGTAAGTGAATGTCATTTCGAGCCAATTTCGACTTTTAGACCACAATTAACTTAATTTCTCGCTTTTAGCCGCATGTCAGGTCATGTATAGTTCTTATTGGTATATATATATATATATATATATATATATATATATATATATATTACAATCAATTAAACTCGCTTCACATGTATTGAAACCCATTTTGGAAAAGTGAATGTCATTTCGGGCCAATTTCGGCTTTTCAACCTAAATTAACTTAATTTCTCGCTTTTAACCGCATGTTAGGTCATGTATAGTTCTTATTTGTATATATATATATGTATTATAATCAACTAAACTCGCTTCACATGTATTGAAACCCATTTGGGGTAAGTGAATGTCATTTCGAGCCAATTTCGGCTTTTCAACCTCAATCACTTAATTTCTCGCTTTTAGTCGAATGTTAGGTCATGTATAGTTCTTATTAGTATATATATATATATATATATGTATTACAATCAACTAAACTCGCTTCACATGTATTGAAACCTATTTTGGGTAACTGAATGTCATTTCGATCCAATTTCGGCTTTTCAACCTCAATTAACTTAATTTCTCGCTTTTAGCCGCATGTAGGTCATGTATAGTTCTTATTAGTATATATATATGTATTACAATCAACTAAACTCGTCACATGTATTGAAACCTATTTTGGGTAAGTGAATGTCATTTCGAGCCAATTTCGGCTTTTCAACCTCAATTAACTTAATTTCTCGCTTTTAGCCGCATGTTAGGTCATGTATAGTTCTTATTAGTATATATATATGTATTACAGTCAACTAAACTCGCTTCACATGTATTGAAACCAATTTTGGAAAAGTGAATGTCATTTCGGGCCAATTTCGGCTTTTCAACCTCAATTAACTTAATTTCTCGCTTTTAGCCGCATGTTAGGTCATGTATAGTTCTCGGTATATATATATATATATATATATATATATATATATATATATATATATATATATATATATATATATATATATATATATATATATGTATTACAGTCAACTAAACTCGCTTCACATGTATTGAAACCCATTTTGGGTAAGTGAATGTCATTTCGAGCCAATTTCGACTTTTAGACCACAATTAACTTAATTTCTCGCTTTTAGCCGCATGTCGGTCATGTATAGTTCTTATTGGTATATATATATATATGTATTACAATCAATTAAACTCGCTTCACCTGTATTGAAACCCATTTTGGAAAAGTGAATGTCATTTCGGGCCAATTTCGGCTTTTCAACCTAAATTAATTTAATTTCTCGCTTTTAACCGCATGTTAGGTCATGTATAGTTCTTATTTGTATATATATATATGTATTATAATCAACTAAACTCGCTTCACATGTATTGAAACCCATTTGGGGTAAGTGAATGTCATTTCGAGCCAATTTCGGCTTTTCACCCTCAATCACTTAATTTCTCGCTTTTAGTCGAATGTTAGGTCAGGTATAGTTCTTATTAGTATATATATATATATATATATATATATATATATATATATATATATATATATATGTATTACAATCAACTAAACTCGCTTCACATGTATTGAAACCTATTTTGGGTAACTGAATGTCATTTCGATCCAATTTCGGCTTTTCAACCTCAATTAACTTAATTTCTCGCTTTTAGCCGCATGTAGGTCATGTATAGTTCTTATTAGTATATATATATGTATTACAATCAACTAAACTCGTCACATGTATTGAAACCTATTTTGGGTAAGTGAATGTCATTTCGAGCCAATTTCGGCTTTTCAACTTCAATTAACTTAATTTCTCGCTTTTAGCCGCATGTTAGGTCATGTATAGTTCTTATTAGTATATATATATGTATTACAGTCAACTAAACTCGCTTCACATGTATTGAAACCCATTTTGGAAAAGTGAATGTCATTTCGGGCCAATTTCGGCTTTTCAACCTCAATTAACTTAATTTCTCGCTTTTAGCCGCATGTTAGGTCATGTATAGTTCTTAGTATATATATATTATATATATATATATATATATATATATATATATATATATATATATATATATATGTATTACAATCAACTAAACTCGCTTCACAGGTATTGAAACCCATTTTGGGTTAGTGAATGTCATTTCGAGCCAATTTCGACTTTTCGACCACAATTAACTTAATTTCTCGCTTTTAGCCGCATGTTAGGTCATGTATAGTTCTTATTGGTATATATATATATATGTATTACAATCAATTAAACTCGCTTCACCTGTATTGAAACCCATTTTGGAAAAGTGAATGTCATTTCGGGCCAATTTCGGCTTTTCAACCTAAATTAATTTAATTTCTCGCTTTTAACCGCATGTTAGGTCATGTATAGTTCTTATTTGTATATATATATATGTATTATAATCAACTAAACTCGCTTCACATGTATTGAAACCCATTTGGGGTAAGTGAATGTCATTTCGAGCCAATTTCGGCTTTTCAACCTCAATCACTTAATTTCTCGCTTTTAGTCGAATGTTAGGTCATGTATAGTTCTTATTAGTATATATATACATATATATATATATATATATATATATATATATATATGTATTACAATCAACTAAACTCGCTTCACATGTATTGAAACCTATTTTGGGTAAGTGAATGTCATTTCGATCCAATTTCGGCTTTTCAACCTCAATTAACTTAATTTCTCGCTTTTAGCCGCATGTAGGTCATGTATAGTTCTTATTAGTATATATATATGTATTACAATCAACTAAACTCGTCACATGTATTGAAACCTATTTTGGGTAAGTGAATGTCATTTCGAGCCAATTTCGGCTTTTCAACCTCAATTAACTTAATTTCTCGCTTTTAGCCGCATGTTAGGTCATGTATAGTTCTTATTAGTATATATATATGTATTACAATCAACTAAACTCGCTTCACAGTATTGAAACCCATTTTGGGTAAGTGAATGTCATTTCGAGCCAATTTCGACTTTTAGACCACAATTAACTTAATTTCTCGCTTTTAGCCGCATGTCGGGTCATGTATAGTTCTTATTGGTATATATATATATATATATATATATATATATATATATATATTACAATCAATTAAACTCGCTTCACATGTATGAAACCCATTTTGGAAAAGTGAATGTCATTTCGGGCCAATTTCGGCTTTTCAACCTAAATTAACTTAATTTCTCGCTTTTAACCGCATGTTAGGTCATGTATAGTTCTTATTTGTATATATATATATGTATTATAATCAACTAAACTCGCTTCACATGTATTGAAACCCATTTGGGGGTAAGTGAATGTCATTTCGAGCCAATTTCGGCTTTTCAACCTCAATCACTTAATTTCTCGCTTTTAGTCGAATGTTAGGTCATGTATAGTTCTTATTAGTATATATATATATATATATATATATATATATATATATATATATATATATATATATGTATTACAATCAACTAAACTCGCTTCACATGTATTGAAACCTATTTTGGGTAAGCGAATGTCATTTCGATCCAATTTCGGCTTTTCAACCTCAATTAACTTAATTTCTCGCTTTTAGCCGCATGTAGGTCATGTATAGTTCTTATTAGTATATATATATGTATTACAATCAAATAAACTCGCTCACATGTATTGAAACCTATTTTGGGTAAGTGAATGTCATTTCGAGCCAATTTCGGCTTTTCAACCTCAATTAACTTAATTTCTCGCTTTTAGCCGCATGTTAGGTCATGTATAGTTCTTATTAGTATATATATATGTATTACAGTCAACTAAACTCGCTTCACATGTATTGAAACCCATTTTGGAAAAGTGAATGTCATTTCGGGCCAATTTCGGCTTTTCAACCTCAATTAACTTAATTTCTCGCTTTTAGTCGCATGTTAGGTCATGTATAGTTCTTTGTATATATATATATATATATATATATATATATATGTATTAGCAACTAAACTCGCTTCACATGTATTGAAACCCATTTTGGGTTAGTGAATGTCATTTCGAGCCAATTTCGACTTTTCGACCACAATTAACTTAATTTCTCGCTTTTAGCCGCATGTCAGGTCATGTATAGTTCTTATTGGTATATATATATATATGTATTACAATCAATTAAGCTCGCTTCACTGTATTGAAACCCATTTTGGAAAAGTGAATGTCATTTCGGGCCAATTTCGGCTTTTCAACCTAAATTAACTTAATTTCTCGCTTTTAACCGCATGTTAGGTCATGTATAGTTCTTATTTGTATATATATATATATATATGTATTATAATCAACTAAACTCGCTTCACATGTATTGAAACCCATTTGGGGTAAGTGAATGTCATTTCGAGCCAATTTCGGCTTTTCAACCTCAATCACTTAATTTCTCGCTTTTAGTCGAATGTTAGGTCATGTATAATTCTTATTAGTATATATATGTATATATATATATATATATATATATATATATATATATATATATATGTATTACAATCAACTAAACTCGCTTCACATGTATTGAAACCTATTTTGGGTAAGTGAATGTAATTTCGATCCAATTTCGGCTTTTCAACCTCAATTAACTTAATTTCTCGCTTTTAGCCGCATGTAGGTCATGTATAGTTCTTATTAGTATATATATATGTATTACAATCAACTAAACTCGTCACATGTATTGAAACCTATTTTGGGTAAGTGAATGTCATTTCGAGCCAATTTCGGCTTTTCAACCTCAATTAACTTAATTTCTCGCTTTTAGCCGCATGTTAGGTCATGTATAGTTCTTATTAGTATATATATATGTATTACAGTCAACTAAACTCGCTAGACATGTATTGAAACCCATTTTGGAAAAGTGAATGTCATTTCGGGCCAATTTCGGCTTTTCAACCTCAATTAACTTAATTTCTCGCTTTTAGCCGCATGTTAGGTCATGTATAGTTCTTAGTATATATATATATATGTATTACAATCAACTAAACTCGCTTCACAGGTATTGAAACCCATTTTGGGTTAGTGAATGTCATTTCGAGCCAATTTCGACTTTTCGACCACAATTAACTTAATTTCTCGCTTTTAGCCGCATGTCGGGTCATGTATAGTTCTTATTGGTATATATATATATATGTATTACAATCAATTAAACTCGCTTCACCTGTATTGAAACCCATTTTGGAAAAGTGAATGTCATTTCGGGCCAATTTCGGCTTTTCAACCTCAATTAACTTAATTTATCGGTTTTAACCGCATGTTAGGTCATGTATAGTTCTTATTTGTATATATATATATGTATTACAATCAACTAAACTCGTTTCACATGTATTGAATCCCATTTGGGGTAAGTGAATGTCATTTCGAGCCAATTTCGGCTTTTCAACCTCAATTAACTTAATTTCTCGCTTTTAGTCGAATGTTAGGTCATGTATAGTTCTTATTAGTATGTATATATATATATATATATATATATATATATATATATATATATGTATTACAATCAACTAAACTCGCTTCACATGTATTGAAACCTATTTTGGGTAAGCGAATGTCATTTCGATCCAATTTCGGCTTTTCAACCTCAATTAACTTAATTTCTCGCTTTTAGCCGCATGTTAGGTCATGTATAGTTCTTATTAGTATATATATATGTATTACAATCAACTAAACTCGTCACATGTATTGAAACCTATTTTGGGTAAGTGAATGTCATTTCGGGCCAATTTCGGCTTTTCAACCTCAATTAATTTAATTTCTCGGTTTTAACCGCATGTTAGGTCATGTATAGTTCTTATTTGTATATATATATATGTATTACAATCAACTAAACTCGCTTCACATGTATTGAATCCCATTTGGGGTAAGTGAATGTCATTTCGAGCCAATTTCGGCTTTTCAACCTCAATTAACTTAATTTCTCGCTTTTAGTCGAATGTTAGGTCATGTATAGTTCTTATTAGTATATATATATATATATATATATATATATATATATATATATATATATATATATATATATATATATATGTATTACAATCAACTAAACTCGCTTCACATGTATTGAAACCTATTTTGGGTAACTGAATGTCATTTCGATCCAATTTCGGCTTTTCAACCTCAATTAACTTAATTTCTCGCTTTTAGCCGCATGTTAGGTCATGTATAGTTCTTATTAGTATATATATATGTATTACAATCAACTAAACTCGTCACATGTATTGAAACCTATTTTGGGTAAGTGAATGTCATTTCGAGCCAATTTCGGCTTTTCAACCTCAATTAACTTAATTTCTCGCTTTTAGTCGAATGTTAGGTCATGTATAGTTCTTATTAGTATGTATATATATATATATATATGTATATATATATATATATATATATATATATATATATATATATATGTATATATATATATATATATGTATATATGTATTACAATCAACTAAACTCGCTTCACATGTATTGAAACCTATTTTGGGTAACTGAATGTCATTTCGATCCAATTTCGGCTTTTCAACCTCAATTAACTTAATTTCTCGCTTTTAGCCGCATGTTAGGTCATGTATAGTTCTTATTAGTATATATATATGTATTACAATCAACTAAACTCGTCACATGTATTGAAACCTATTTTGGGTAAGTGAATGTCATTTCGAGCCAATTTCGACTTTTCAACCACAATTAACTTAATTTCTCGCTTTTAGCCGCATGTATGGTCATGTATAGTTCTTATATATATATATATATATATATATATATATATATATATATATATATATATATATATATATGTATTACAATCAACTAAACTCGCTTCACATGTTTTGAAACCCATTTTGGAAAAGTGAATGTCATTTCGGGCCAATTTCGGCTTTTCAACCTCAATTAACTTAATTTCCCGCTTTTAGCCGCATGTTAGGTCACGTATAGTTCTCATTAGTATATATAAATATATGTATTACAATCAACTAAACTCCCTTCACATGTATTGAAACCCATTTAGGGTAAGTGAATGTCATTTCGAGCCAATTTCGGCTTTTCAACCTCAATTAACTTAATTTCTCGCTTTTAGCCGCATGTTAGGTCATGTATAGTTCTTATTAGTATATATATATGTATTACAGTCAACTAAACTCGCTTCACATATATTGAAACCCATTTTTGGTAAGTCAATGTCATTTCGAGCCAATTTCGGCTTTTCAAAATCAATTAACTTAATTTCTCGCTTTTAGCCGCATGTTAGGTCATGTATAGTTCTTATTAGTATATATATATATGTATTAAAATCAACTAAACTCGCTTCACATGTATTGAAACCCATTTTGGGTATGTGAATGTCATTTCGAGCAAATTTTGGCTTTTCAACCTCAATTAACTTAATTTCTCGCTTTTAGCCGCATATTAGGTCATGTATAGTTCTTTTTAGTATATATATATATATATATATGTATTACAATCAACTAACACTAGTGGAAAAACAAGGAAGGGCTGCGGTCAAAACAGCCCTATGGGCTGCGTTTTTGGCCAGCAGCCCTTTCCATTGCAGCCCTTCAATAGATAAGAAGGGCTGCGGTTTTTAACCGCAGCCCTTCACAACGAAGGGCTGCGGTTTAGGCCAAAAATGCAGCCCTTCTAAGGATGAAGGGCTGCGTTTTCGGCTTAAACCGCAGCCCCTTCAATGTATGAAAGGGCTGCGGTTTTAAGCCTAAACCGCAGCCTCTATTAATGTGAAGGGTGCGGTTTAGTCTTAAAACCGCACCCTTCACATTCAAGTTTTTTTTTTTTTAAAGAATAAATTGCACCCTCCACCCCCTGCCCACCCCTTGCCACCCCCAGAGTACACCCCACCCCCCAACCCCAAAGACACCCCACCCCCGCCCACCCCAGACCCCCACCCCCCGCCCACCCCCCGCCAACCCCAGGCCAGGTACACCCCATCCCCCGCCCACCCCCGCCCCCACGCCCACCCCCGCCCACCCCCTGCACTCCACCCCCAGCCCCCCCCCCAGCCCACACACCGCCCACCCCTGTACTCCCCCTTGCCCGCCCCCGCCTTCGCCCCCACCCCACCCCCACCCCCGCACTCCCACCCCTGACCCCCCCCCCAGCCCACACCCCCCACCCCCGCACTCCCCACTGCCCCCCCCACACCCCCCCCACCCCCTTCACTCCCCTGCACCCCCACCCCAGGCCACCCTCCGCCACCTCCTCCACCCATTCTTGCCACCACCCCAAGACCCAACCAACCCCCATAGCCCAGCCCGAAGAAACCCACCATGGCAGCCCCCCCCACCCCACCCCCACCCAAAACCTCCCTTCGACACAAAAAAAAACGATCAAATTGCAATAATAATATATGACAAGTTTTTGAACGTAATATAATAATTAACTTTAAATATGTATATATTTAATAATGTGAAAAATGTACATAGAATTAATACAAACTAGTAGATGTATCATAAGCAATCATCGCAAATGTGGGACGCCAACTTATCCCGAACTTCATGTAATTCGTCTGTGGTGAAGGCCCTCAAGCGTGGTGTGTTATTCATATAAACCTTGCAAAACAACCAAGGAATAAACACATAATATAAGAATTCAATCATTTACGTACCGTAGTTAGTAGTTCTAAAAATGACATATACCTTCCCGAAATTCAATCAAAAACAAATGCAAGCCTAAAACTCTACACACTAGTTATATTATACCTTATATTATCATATTGAAAAAGAAAATGGAGTTAAATGAAGCGATAAGTACGAATTAGACGAAAAAGGCAAAAATAGGCCTAAAATGCCATTTTCGTTCCCAAAATTCAACCTACAACAATTGCAAACCTAAAAATCTACACAATAATTACATTATGCCTCATACTATCTTGTTAAAAATGAATTTGGGGTTAAATGACTCGATAAATACGATTTGGAAGCGTAAAAGGCAAAAATAGGCCTAGAAATGACATTTTCGTTCCCAAATATATGCATGTGCTACTTTGGTTTCTAAACCAATTAATACTTATTACCAATCGATCTAATCTAAACTAACATATACTAATAAGTTACATACCTTTTGAAGATCATCGGCGTTAGTGCACTGGTTGACGATATCGAACATGTACCTCAGCACGTAATAGCCACATGCAAGTCCATCTTCTTGTTGCGGACACTAAATGTTCACCAAAGGATGCATCCAATGACATTCATGTTAATTAGATGTGTAGTATGTGGCTAAAAGTGTTTCTATATAAGGACAAATAAATTAGTCATGTTACCTCGATCGATATCCAAACAGGAGCTTTTGGTGCTCGAAGTCCTGTTGCACTAATATGCTTCATCACACTACATCAACAACATTATTATAAGATTAGATGTACTAACTGTTTATATATTTAAAGATGATGAATAATGTGTAATATTAATAAGTGCGCATATATTGAGTTTTGATTAGGCTACCTATTTAACAATGATTTGATTAGTAAGGTCCGTGGTGGTTGTCGACGCAAAGAATCAAAGTGGTAGACTTCGTTACGTGACAAACATATCGCAAGCCGTGTCCAATGAGCCCTACAACAAGAAAATATAGTTATTATTAATCGTAGAACAATTAATAGGTCAATTTAAGTATCGAATAATAAAAGTAAAGCGAGTTTAACAAGCATACTTTTCAATATAAGAAACGAGAATGATCGATGTGCGGGGGGGGAGGGGTGTGCGGTGGGGGGGGGGAGGGGACTGTGCGCATGGGGGAGGGCTGTGCGAGGGGGGGGAGGGAGGGTGTGCGGGGGGAGGGGAGGGGTGTGCAGTGGGGGAGGAGGGAGGGGACTGTGTAGTGGGGAGGAGGGGTGCGGCAGGGGGAGGAGGAGGTGCAGCAGGGGGAGGGGAGGGGCTGTGCAGTGGGGAGGGGAGGGGCAGCAGGGGGGAGGGGCTGTGCAGTGGGGAGGGTAGGGGCTGGGCGAGTGGGGGGAAGGGAGAGGGCAACGGGGGGAGGAGGGGGTTGTACGGGGGAGGGGGCGGGTGGGGAGGGGGCCTACAAGGGGGGAGGGCGTAGGAGGGGGAGGGCTGGGCGGTGGGGGAGGGAGGGGGGCAGCAGGGATGGGGGGAGGGCTGTGCGGGGGAGGGGCGTGTAGGGGGGGAGGGGAGGGGTGCAATGGGGGGAGGGGGTGAAGGGGGGGGGGGAGGGGTGTGCATTGGGGGAGGAGGGGAGGGGCGTGCGGTGGGGGGGGAGGGGTTGTGCGGTGGGGGGGAGGGGGTGGCAGTGCGGGGGGGAGATGTCTGGTGCAGTAGGGGGAGGGAGGGGGTGTGCGGGGGGGAGGGGAGGGGTGTGCGGTGGGGGAGGAGGGTGGAAGTGGGGGGGGGGGAGGGGTGTGCGGTGGGGGGAGGGGTCAAGGCGGTGGGGGGAGGGAGGGGCAGCAGGAGGGGAAGGGGCTGTGCGGTGGGGGGGAGGAAGGGGCAGCAGGGAGGGGAGGGGGGCGTGCAGGTGGGGTGGGGGGGGGCAGCGGTAGGGGGGGAAGGGGCCATACGGGGGGGAGGGAATTGGACCCGATAAGGCTAAAATAGGCCAAAAATGCCCTTTTCGTTCCCAAAATTCAACTTACAACAATTGCAAACCTAAAAATCTACACAATAGTTACATTATACCTCATATAATCATGTTCAAAAAGAATCTGGCGTTAAATGACTCGATAAGTACGAATTGGACCCGAAAAGGCAAAATTTGGCCTAAAATGACCTTTTCGTTCCCGAAATGCAACCAAGAACAAATGCAAGCCTAAAAATCTACACAATAGGTACATTATATCTCATATAATCTTGTTCAAAAAGAATTTGGGGTTAAATGACTCGATAAGTACGATTTGGAAGCGAAAAGGCTAAAATAGGCCAAAAATGCCCTTTTCGTTCCCAAAATTCAACCTACAACAATTGCAAACATAAAAATCTACACAATAGTTACATTATACCTCATATAATCATGTTCAAAAAGAATTTGGCGTTAAATGACTCGATAAGTACGAATTGGACCCGAAAAGGCAAAATTTGGCCTAAAATAACCTTTTCGTTCCCGAAATGCAACCAACAACAAATGCAAGCCTAAGAATCTACACAATAGGTACATTATATCTCATATAATCATGTTCACAAAGAATTTGGAGTTATATGACTCGATAAGTACGATTTGGAAGCGAAAAGGCTAAAATAGGCCTAAAATGACCCGAGAATCAGGTCACATGGCAATGGAATGACCATCAGCTGGTAGCGGCGGAGTTAGAAGTGTTATAAATGTGGAGAGCACCAGATGGGCTTTCGATTGCCATGTGACCTGACTCTCCACATTTACAACACCCCCACCACCACCGCCACTACTGCCCCCCACTGCAATCCCTCATTGCCATGTAGGCGTAAAATGACCTTTAATTTTGGTTTCCGAAATTCAACCAAGAACAAATGCAAGCCTAAAACTCTACACAATAGTTACATTATACCCCATATAATCATGTTCACAAATAATTTGGGGTTACATGACTCGATAAGTACGATTCGGAAGCGAAAAGGCTAAAATAGGCCTAAAATGACCCGAGAATCAGGTCACATGGCAATGGAATGACCATCACCGGTAGCGGCGTTAGAAGTGTTATAAATGTGGAGAGCACCGAGATGGGCTTTCGATTGCCATGTGACCTGACTCTCCACATTTACAACACCCCCACCACCACCGCCACTACCGCCCCCACCGCAATCCCTCATTTGCCATGTAGGCGTAAAATGACCTTTAATTTTCGTTTCCGAAATTCAACCAAAAACAAATGCAAGCCTAAAACTCTACACAATAGTTACATTATACCTCATATAATCATGTTCACAAAGAATTTGGGGTTACATGACTCGATAAGTACGATTCGGAAGCGAAAAGGCTAAATTAGGCCTAAAATGACCCGAGAATCAGGTCACATGGCAATGGAATGCCCATCAGCTGGTAGCGGCGGAGCTAGTGAGAAGTGTTACAAATGTGGAGAGCATTCCATTGCCATGTAGGCGTAAAATGACCTTTAATTTTCGTTTCCGAAGCCTAAAAATCTACATAGTTACATTATAAAACAAAAAGGAAAATGAAAGATAGTAGTGATACCAAACATGTGTTACAACTTACAACAATGCCTTCACAACAATGCCTCACCCACCCCTATCCACCCTCCCCCGCCCTCCCCCACCCCCCGTCCAAGGCATCCCCCCCCTCCCCCCCCACCCCATGCCTAGCCTCCCCACCCTCCCCCCACCCCCTTTCCAAGCATCCCCCGCCCTCCCCACCCCATGCCCAGCCTCTCCCAGCCTCTCCCCACCCCATGCCCACCCTCCCCACCATCCCTACCCCCTTTCCAAGATCCCCCGCCCTCCCCAACCCATGCCCAGCCTCCCCGCCCTCCCCCACCCCATGCCCACCCTCCCCCACCATCCCCCACCCCCTTTCCAAAGATCCTCTGCCCCCCCCACCCCATTTCAAGCGTCCCCCGCCCTCCCCCACCCCATGCCCGGCCTCCCCAACCCTCCTCCACCCCTTTCCAACATCCCCCCGCCCTCCCCCACCCCATGCCCAAACCTCTCCCACCATCCCCCATCCCAGCCCAAGACCCCCCCACCCCTACCCACCCTCCACAAGCCCCCTCCCCCACCCCCCTACAATCGGTTTTACAACACAAAATAGAAGAGAAATTAAATAAAACAAAGATGAGAGAGAGTGAGAGGGAATTACCGACAATGCAGTAGTGGTGGTGGTGGTGGCGTTAAGGCGCACCGAGAGAGGAGAGAAGAAGAAGAAGAAGGAGCTCGAGCAACGCCGAGAGAAGAGAAGAAGAAGTGCTCCGGCGATGGGATGGCGCTCGGCGATGTGTCGGTGCTCCGGTGATGGCAGTGCGAGTTAGTGTGAGGGAGAGGAGTGAGTGTGCGAGTGAGTGTGAGGGAGAGGGAGAGGGGTGAGCTGAGTGTGCGAGGGAAATTTGCGAGTGAGTGCTACTGTGTGTTGCGCGCAAAACTCAAAGGTTGAAATGGGATAGGAAGGGTTGCGCTTATCCTAGAAAACGCAGCCCTTCGTGTATGAAGGGGTGCGGTTTCTAGGATAACCGCAGCCCTTCACATAAAGGGTTGCGGTTAGCCTTAAAACCGCAGCCCTTCATACTCCATGAAGGGCTGCGTTTCAAGTCTAACAACAGCCCTTCACAAAAAGGGCTGCGGTTTCCAAGGAAACCGTAGCCCTTCATACAAGAAGGGCTGTGTTTTTAATAAAACGCAGCCCTTCTTGCGCAGCCCTTCTTGGGTATGTGAATGTCATTTCGAGGAAATTTTGGCTTTTCAACCTCAATTAACTTAATTTCTCGCTTTTAGCCGCATGTCAGGTCATGTATAGTTCTTATTGGTATATATATATATATATATATATATATATATGTATGTATTACAATCAATTAAACTCGCTTCACATGTATTGAAACCCATTTTGGAAAAGTGAATGTCATTTCGGGCCAATTTCGGCTTTTCAACCTCAATTAAGTTAATTTCTCGCTTTTAGCCGCATGTCAGGTCATGTATAGTTCTTATTTGTATATATATATGTATTACAATCAACTAAACTCGCTTCACATGTATTGAAACCCATTTGGGGTATGTGAATGTCATTTCGAGCCAATTTCGGCTTTTCAACCTCAATTAACTTAATTTCTCGCTTTTAGCCGAATGTTAGGTCACGTATAGTTCTTATTAGTATATATATATGTATTACAATCAACTAAACTCGCTTCACATGTATTGAAACCTATTTTGGGTAAGTGAATGTCATTTCGATCCAATTTCGGCTTTTCAACCTCAATTAACTTAATTTCTCGCTTTTAGCCGCATGTTCGGTCATGTATAATTCTTATATATTAGTATATATATATGTATTACAATCAACTAAACTCGCTTCACATGTATTGAAACCTATTTTGGGTAAGTGAATGTCATTTCGAGCCAATTTCGGCTTTTCAACCTCAATTAACTTAATTTCTCGCTTTTAGCCGCATGTTAGGTCATGTATAGTTCTTATTAGTATATATATATGTATTACAATCAACTAAACTCGCTTCACATGTATTGAAACCCATTTTGGAAAAGTGAATGTCATTTCGGTCCAATTTCGGCTTTTCAACCTCAATTAACTTAATTTCTCGCTTTTAGCTACATGTTAGGTCATGTATAGTTCTTATTAGTATATATATATGTATTACAGTCAACTAAACTCGCTTCACATGTATTGAAACCCATTTTGGGTAAGTGAATGTCATTTCGAGCCAATTTCGACTTTTCAACCACAATTAACTTAATTTCTCGCTTTTAGCCGCATGTCAGGTCATGTATAGTTCTTATTGGTATATATATATATATATGTATTAGAATCAACTAAACTCGCTTCACATGTATTGAAACCCATTTAGGGTAAGTGAATGTCAATTTGAGCCAATTTCGACTTTTCAACCTCATTTAACTTAATTTCTCGCTTTTAGCCGAATGTTAGGTCATGTATAGTTCTTATTAGTATATATATATGTATTACAATCAACTAAACTCGCTTCACATGTATTGATACCTATTTTGGGTAAGTGAATGTCATTTCGATCCAATTTCGGCTTTTCAACCTCAATTAACTTAATTTCTCGCTTTTAGCCGCATGTTAGGTCATGTATAATTCTTATATATTAGTATATATATATGTATTACAATCAACTAAACTCGCTTCACATGTATTGAAACCTATTTTGGGTAAGTGAATGTCATTTCGAGCCAATTTCGGCTTTTCAACCTCAATTAACTTAATTTCTCGCTTTTAGCCGCATGTTAGGTCATGTATAGTTCTTATTAGTATATATATATGTATTACAATCAACTAAACTCGCTTCACATGTATTGAAACCCATTTTCGAAAAGTGAATGTCATTTCGGGCCAATTTCGGCTTTTCAACCTCAATTAACTTAATTTCTCGCTTTTAGCTACATGTTAGGTCATGTATAGTTCTTATTAGTATATATATATGTATTACAGTCAACTAAACTCGCTTCACATGTATTGAAATCCATTTTGGGTAAGTGAATGTCATTTCGAGCCAATTTCGACTTTTCAACCACAATTAACTTAATTTCTCGCTTTTAGCCGCATGTTAGGTCATGTATAATTCTTATATATTAGTATATATATATGTATTACAATCAACTAAACTCGCTTCACATGTATTGAAACCTATTTTGGGTAAGTGAATGTCATTTCGAGCCAATTTCGGCTTTTCAACCTCAATTAACTTAATTTCTCGCTTTTAGCCGCATGTTAGGTCATGTATAGTTCTTATTAGTATATATATATGTATTACAGTCAACTAAACTCGCTTCACATGTATTGAAACCCATTTTGGAAAAGTGAATGTCATTTCGAGCCAATTTCGGCTTTTCAACCTCAATTAACTTAATTTCTCGCTTTTAGCTACATGTTAGGTCATGTATAGTTCTTATTAGTATATATATATGTATTACAGTCAACTAAACTCGCTTCACATGTATTGAAACCCATTTTGGGTAAGTGAATGTCATTTCGAGCCAATTTCGACTTTTCAACCACAATTAACTTAATTTCTCGCTTTTAGCCGCATGTCAGGTCATGTATAGTTCTTATTGGTATATATATATATATGTATTACAATCAACTAAACTCGCTTCACATGTATTGAAACCCATTTTGGGTAAGTGAATGTCATTTCGAGCCAATTTCGACTTTTCAACCTCAATTAACTTAATTTCTCGCTTTTAGCCGAATGTTAGGCCATGTATAGTTCTTATTAGTATATATATATGTATTACAATCAACTAAACTCGCTTCACATGTATTGAAACCTATTTTGGGTAAGTGAATGTCATTTCGAGCCAATTTCGGCTTTTCAACCTCAATTAACTTAATTTCTCGCTTTTAGCCGCATGTTAGGTCATGTATAGTTCTTATTAGTATATATATATGTATTACAATCAACTAAACTCGCTTCACATGTATTGAAACCCATTTTGGGTAAGTGAATGTCATTTCGAGCCAATTTCGGCTTTTCAACCTCAATTAACTTAATTTCTCGCTTTTAGCCGCATGTTAGGTCATGTATAGTTCTTATTAGTATATATATATGTATTACAATCAACTAAACTCGCTTCACATGTATTGAAACCCATTTTGGAAAAGTGAATGTCATTTCGGGCCAATTTCGGCTTTTCAACCTCAATTAACTTAATTTCTTGCTTTTAGCCGCATGTTAGGTCATGTATAGTTCTTATTAGTGTATATATATATAAATATATATATATATATATATATATGTATTACAATCAAATAAATTCGCTTCACATGTATTGAAACCCATTTTGGGTAAGTGAATGTCATTTCGAGCCAATTTCGACTTTTCAACCACAATTAACTTAATTTCTCGCTTTTAGCCGCATGTTAGGTCATGTATAGTTCTTATTGGTATATATATATATATATATATATATATATATATATATATATATATATATATATGTACAATCAACTAAACTCGCTTCACATGTATTGAAACCCATTTTGGAAAAGTGAATGTCATTTCGGGCCAATTTCGGCTTTTCAACCTCAATTAACTTAATTTCTCGCTTTTAGCCGCATGTTAGGTCATGAATAGTTCTTATTAGATATATATATATGTATTACAATCAACTAAACTCGCTTCACATGTATTGAAACCCATTTAGGGTAAGTGAATGTCATTTCGAGCCAATTTCGGCTTTTCAACCTCAATTAACTTAATTTCTCGCTTTTAGCCGCATGTTAGGTCATGTATAGTTCTTATTAGTATATATATATAGTATTACAATCAACTAAACTCGCTTCACATGTATTGAAACCCATTTTGGGTAAGTGAATGTCATTTCGAGCCAATTTCGGCTTTTCAACCTCAATTAACTTAATTTCTCGCTTTTAGCCGCATGTTAGGTCATGTATATATAGTTCTTATTAGTATATATATATATATATTACAATCAACTAAACTCGCTTCACATGTATTGAAACCCATTTTGGGTAAGTGAATGTCATTTCGAGCCAATTTCGGCTTTTCAACCTCAATTAACTTAATTTCTCGCTTTTAGCCGCATGTTAGGTCATGTATAGTTCTTATTTGTATATATATATGTATTACAATCAACTAAACTCGCTTCACATGTATTGAAACCCATTTTGGGTAAGTGAATGTCATTTGAGCCAATTTCGGCTTTTCAACCTCAATTAACTTAATTTCTCGCTTTTAGCCGCATGTTAGGTCATGTATAGTTCTTATTAGTATATATATATATGTATTACAATCAACTAAACTCGCTTCACATGTATTGAAACCCATTTTGGGTAAGTGAATGTCATTTCGAGCCAATTTCGGCTTTTCAACCTCAATTAACTTAATTTCTCGCTTTTAGCCGCATGTTAGGTCATGTATAGTTCTTATATATTAGTATATATATATGTATTACAATCAACTAAACTCGCTTCACATGTATTGAAACCCATTTTGGGTAAGTGAATGTCATTTCGAGCCAATTTCGGCTTTTCAACCTCAATTAACTTAATTTCTCGCTTTTAGCCGCATGTTAGGTCATGTATAGTTCTTATTAGTATATATATATGTATTACAATCAACTAAACTCGCTTCACATGTATTGAAACCCATTTTGGAAAAGTGAATGTCATTTCGGGCCAATTTCGGCTTTTCAACCTCAATTAACTTAATTTCTCGCTTTTAGCCGCATGTTAGGTCATGTATAGTTCTTTTTGGTGTATATATATATATATATATATATATATGTATTACAATCAACTAAACTCGCTTCACATGTATTGAAACCCATTTTGGAAAAGTGAATGTCATTTCGGGCCAATTTCGGCTTTTCAACCTCAATTAACTTAATTTCTCGCTTTTAGCCGCATGTTAGGTCATGTATAGTTCTTATTAGCATATATATATATATATGTATTACAATCAACTAAACTCGCTTCACATGTATTGAAACCCATTTTGGGTAAGTGAATGTCATTTCGAGCCAATTTCGACTTTTCAACCTCAATTAACTTAATTTCTCGCTTTTAGCCGCATGTTAGGTCATGTATAGTTCTATATATAGATATATATATATATATGTATTACAATCAACTAAACTCGCTTCACATGTATTGAAACCCATTTTGGTAAAGTGAATGTCATTTCGGGCCAATTTCGGCTTTTCAACCTCAATTAACTTAATTTCTCGCTTTTAGCCGCATGTTAGGTCATGTATAGTTCTTATTAGTATATATATATATATATATATATATATAGTATTACAATCAACTAAACTCGCTTCACATGTATTGAAACCCATTTTGGGTAAGTGAATGTCATTTCGAGCCAATTTCGGCTTTTCAACCTCAATTAACTTAATTTCTCGCTTTTAGCCGCATGTTAGGTCATGTATAGTTCTTATTAGTATATATATATGTATTACAATCAACTAAACTCGCTTCACATGTATTGAAACCCATTTTGGGTAAGTGAATGTCATTTCGATCCAATTTCGGCTTTTCAACCTCAATTAACTTAATTTCTCGCTTTTAGCCGCATGTTAGGTCATGTATAGTTCTTATTAGTATATATATATATGTATTACAATCAACTAAACTCGCTTCACATGTATTGAAACCCATTTTGGAAAAGTGAATGTCATTTCGGGCCAATTTCGGCTTTTCAACCTCAATTAACTTAATTTCTCGCTTTTAGCCGCATGTTAGGTCATGTATAGTTCTTATTAGTATATATATATATATATGTATTACAGTCAACTAAACTCGCTTCACATGTATTGAAACCCATTTTGGGTAAGTGAATGTCATTTCGAGCCAATTTCGGCTTTTCAACCTCAATTAACTTAATTTCTCGCTTTTAGCCGCATGTTAGGTCATGTATAGTTCTTATTGGTATATATATATATATATATATATATATATATATATATATAATATATATATATATATTACAATCAACTAAACTCGCTTCACATGTATTGAAACCCATTTTGGAAAAGTGAATGTCATTTCGGGCCAATTTCGGCTTTTCAACCTCAATTAACTTAATTTCTCGCTTTTAGCCGCATGTTAGGTCATGTATAGTTCTTATTAGATATATATATATATATGTATTACAATCAACTAAACTCGCTTCACATGTATTGAAACCCATTTAGGGTAAGTGAATGTCATTTCGAGCCAATTTCGGCTTTTCAACCTCAATTAACTTAATTTCTCGCTTTTAGCCGAATGTTAGGTCATGTATAGTTCTTATTAGTATATATATATGTATTACAATCAACTAAACTCGCTTCACATGTATTGAAACCCATTTTGGGTAAGTGAATGTCATTTCGAGCCAATTTCGGCTTTTCAACCTCAATTAACTTAATTTCTCGCTTTTAGCCGCATGTTAGGTCATGTATAGTTCTTATTAGTATATATATATGTATTACAATCAACTAAACTCGCTTCACATGTATTGAAACCCATTTTGGGTAAGTGAATGTCATTTCGAGCCAATTTCGGCTTTTCAACCTCAATTAACTTAATTTCTCGCTTTTAGCCGCATGTTAGGTCATGTATAGTTCTTATTAGTATATATATATGTATTACAATCAACTAAACTCGCTTCACATGTATTGAAACCCATTTTGGGTAAGTGAATGTCATTTCGAGCCAATTTCGGCTTTTCAACCTCAATTATATATATATATACTTTATCGCATATATAGGTCATGTATATATATATATATATATATATATATATATTACAATCAACTAAACTCGCTTCACATGTATTGAAACCCATTTTGGGTATGTGAATGTCATTTCGAGCCAATTTCGGCTTTTCAAAATCAATTAACTTAATTTCTCGCTTTTAGCCGCATGTTAGGTCATGTATAGTTCTTATTTGTATATATATATGTATTACAATCAACTAATCTCGCTTGACATGTATTGAAACCCATTTTGGGTATGTGAATGTCATTTCGAGCAAATTTCGGCTTTTCAACCTCAATTAACTTAATTTCTCGCTTTTAGCCGCATATTAGGTCATGTATAGTTCTTTTTAGTATATATATATATATGTATTACAATCAACTAAATTCGCTTCACATGTATTGAAACCCATTTTGGGTATGTGAATGTCATTTCGAGCCAATTTCGGCTTTTCAACCTCAATTAACTTAATTTCTCGCTTTTAGCCGCATGTTAGGTCATGTATAGTTCTTATATATTAGTATATATATATGTATTACAATCAACTAAACTCGCTTCACATGTATTGAAACCCATTTTGGGTAAGTGAATGTCATTTCGAGCCAATTTCGGCTTTTCAACCTCAATTAACTTAATTTCTCGCTTTTAGCCGCATGTTAGGTCATGTATAGTTCTTATTAGTATATATATATGTATTACAATCAACTAAACTCGCTTCACATGTATTGAAACCCATTTTGGAAAAGTGAATGTCATTTCGGGCCAATTTCGGCTTTTCAACCTCAATTAACTTAATTTCTCGCTTTTAGCCGCATGTTAGGTCATGTATAGTTCTTATTAGTATATATATATATATATATAATATATATATATATATATATATATGTATTACAATCAACTAAACTCGCCTTCACATGTATTGAAACCCATTTTGGAAAAGTGAATGTCATTTCGGGCCAATTTCGGCTTTTCAACCTCAATTAACTTAATTTCTCGCTTTTAGCCGCATGTTAGGTCATGAATAGTTCTTGTTAGTATATATATATATATATGTATTACAATCAACTAAACTCGCTTCACATGTATTGAAACCCATTTTGGATAAGTGAATGTCATTTCGAGCCAATTTCGGCTTTTCAACCTCAATTAACTTAATTTCTCGCTTTTAGCCGAATGTTAGGTCATGTATAGTTCTTATTAGTATATATATATATGTATTACAATCAACTAAACTCGCTTCACATGTATTTATACCTATTTTGGGTAAGTGAATGTCATTTCGAGCCAATTTCGGCTTTACACTCTCAATTAACTTTATTTCTCGCTTTTAGCCGCATGTTAGGTCATGTATTTCTTATTAGTATATATATATATGTATTACAATCAACTAAACTCGCTTCACATGTATTGAAACCCATTTTGGGTAAGTGAATGTCATTTCTAGCCAATTTCGGCTTTTCAACCTCAATTAACTTAATTTCTCGCTTTTAGCCGCATGTTAGGTCATGTATAGTTCTTATTAGTATATATATATGTATTACAATCAACTAAACTCGCTTCACATGTATTGAAACCCATTTTGGAAAAGTGAATGTCATTTCGGGCCAATTTCGGCTTTTCAACCTCAATTAACTTAATTTCTCGCTTTTAGCCGCATGTTAGGTCATGTATAGTTCTTATATATATATATATATATATAATATATATATATATATATATATATGTATTACAATCAACTAAACTCGCTTCACATGTTTTGAAACCCATTTTGGAAAAGTGAATGTCATTTCGGGCCAATTTCGGCTTTTCAACCTCAATTAACTTAATTTCTCGCTTTTAGCCGCATGTTAGGTCATGAATAGTTCTTATTAAGTATATATATATGTATTACAATCAACTAAACTCGCTTCACATGTATTGAAACCCATTTAGGGTAAGTGAATGTCATTTCGAGCCAATTTCGGCTTTTCAACCTCAATTAACTTAATTTCTCGCTTTTAGCCGCATGTTAGGTCATGTATAGTTCTTATTAGTATATATATATGTATTACAATCAACTAAACTCGCTTCACATGTATTGAAACCCATTTTGGGTAAGTGAATGTCATTTCGAGCCAATTTCGGCTTTTCAACCTCAATTAACTTAATTTCTCGCTTTTAGCCGCATGTTAGGTCATGTATAGTTCTTAGTAGTATATATATATGTATTACAATAAACTAAACTCGCTTCACATGTATTGAAACCCATTTTGGGTAAGTGAATGTCATTTCGAGCAAATTTCGGCTTTTCAACCTCAATTAACTTAATTTCTCGCTTTTAGCCGCATGTTAGGTCATGTATAGTTCTTATTAGTATATATATATGTATTACAATCAACTAAACTCGCTTCACATGTATTGAAACCCATTTTGGGTAAGTGAATGTCATTTCGAGCCAATTTCGGCTTTTCAACCTCAATTAATATATTTTATCCGCATATTAGGTCATATATAGTACTTATATATATATATATATTACAATCAACTAAACTCGCTTCACATGTATTGAAACCCATTTTGGGTAAGTGAATGTCATTTCGAGCCAATTTCGGCTTTTCAACCTCAATTAACTTAATTTCTCGCTTTTAGCCGCATGTTAGGTCATGTATAGTTCTTATTAGTATATATATATGTATTACAATCAACTAAACTCGCTTCACATGTATTGAAACCCATTTTGGGTAAGTGAATGTCATTTCGAGCCAATTTCGGCTTTTCAACCTCAATTAACTTAATTTCTCGCTTTTAGCCGCATATTAGGTCATGTATAGTTCTTTTTAGTATATATATATATATGTATTACAATCAACTAAACTCGCTTCACATGTATTGAAACCCATTTTGGGTAAGTGAATGTCATTTCGAGCCAATTTCGGCTTTTCAACCTCAATTAACTTAATTTCTCGCTTTTAGCCGCATGTTAGGTCATGTATAGTTCTTATATAGTAGTATATATATATGTATTACAATCAACTAAACTCGCTTCACATGTATTGAAACCCATTTTGGGTAAGTAAATGTCATTTCGAGCCAATTTCGGCTTTTCAACCTCAATTAACTTAATTTCTCGCTTTTAGCCGCATGTTAGGTCATGGATAGTTCTTATTAGTATATATATATATGTATTACAATCAACTAAACTCGCTTCACATGTATTGAAACCCATTTTGGAAAAGTGAATGTCATTTCGGGCCAATTTCGGCTTTTCAACCTCAATTAACTTAATTTCTCGCTTTTAGCCGCATGTTAGGTCATGTATAGTTCTTATTGGTATATATATATATATATATAATAATACTATATGTATATGTATTACAATCAACTAAACTCGCTTCACATGTTTTGAAACCCATTTTGGAAAAGTGAATGTCATTTCGGGCCAATTTCGGCTTTTCAACCTCAATTAACTTAATTTCTCGCTTTTAGCCGCATGTTAGGTCATGAATAGTTCTTTTTAATATATATATATATATATGTATTACAATCAACTAAACTCGCTTCACATGTATTGAAACCCATTTTGGGTAAGTGAATGTCATTTCGAGCCAATTTCGACTTTTCAACCACAATTAACTTAATTTCTCGCTTTTAGCCGCATGTCAGGTCATGTATAGTTCTTATTGGTATATATATATATATATATATATATATATATATAGTATTACAATCAACTAAACTCGCTTCACATGTATTGAAACCCATTTTGGAAAAGTGAATGTCATTTCGGGCCAATTTCGGCTTTTCAACCTCAATTAACTCAATTTCTCGCTTTTAGCCGCATGTTAGGTCATGTATAGTTCTTATTAGTATATATATATATGTATTACAATCAACTAAACTCGCTTCACATGTATTTAAACCCATTTTGGGTAAGTGAATGTCATTTCGAGCCAATTTCGGCTTTTCAACCTCAATTAACTTAATTTCTCGCTTTTAGCCGCATGTTAGGTCATGTATAGTTCTTATTAGTATATATATATATGTATTACAATCAACTAAACTCGCTTCACATGTATTGAAACCTATTTTGGGTAAGTGAATGTCATTTCGAGCCAATTTCGGCTTTTCAACCTCAATTAACTTAATTTCTCGCTTTTAGCCGCATGTTAGGTCATGTATAGTTCTTATTAGTATATATATATATGTATTACAGTCAACTAAACTCGCTTCACATGTATTGAAACCCATTTTGGAAAAGTGAATGTCATTTCGGGCCAATTTCGGCTTTTCAACCTCAATTAACTTAATTTCTCGCTTTTAGCCGCATGTTAGGTCATGTATAGTTCTTATTAGTATATATATATATATATATGTATTACAATCAACTAAACTCGCTTCACATGTATTGAAACCCATTTTGGGTAAGTGAATGTCATTTCGAGCCAATTTCGACTTTTCAACCTCAATTAACTTAATTTCTCGCTTTTAGCCGCATGTTCATTAGGTCTTATTGGTATATAGTTCTATATATAGTATATATATATATATATGTATTACAATCAACTAAACTCGCTTCACATGTATTGAAACCCATTTTGGAAAAGTGAATGTCATTTCGGGCCAATTTCGGCTTTTCAACCTCAATTAACTTAATTTCTCGCTTTTAGCCGCATGTTAGGTCATGAATAGTTCTTATTAATATATATATATATATGTATTACAATCAACTAAACTCGCTTCACATGTATTGAAACCCATTTAGGGTAAGTGAATGTCATTTCGAGCCAATTTCGGCTTTTCAACCTCAATTAACTTAATTTCTCGCTTTTAGCCGCATGTTAGGTCATGTATAGTTCTTATTAGTATATATATATGTATTACAATAAACTAAACTCGCTTCACATGTATTGAAACCTATTTTGGGTAAGTGAATGTCATTTCGAGCCAATTTCGGCTTTTCAACCTCAATTAACTTAATTTCTCGCTTTTAGCCGCATGTTAGGTCATGTATAGTTCTTAGTAGTATATATATATGTATTACAATAAACTAAACTCGCTTCACATGTATTGAAACCTATTTTGGTTAAGTGAATGTCATTCCGAGCCAATTTCGGCTTTTCAACCTCAATTAACTTAATTTCTCGCTTCTAGCCGCATATTAGGTCATATATAGTGCTTATTAGTATATATATATGTATTACAATCAACCAAACTCGCTTCACATGTATTGAAACCCGTTTTGGGTAAGTGAATGTCAATTCGAGCCAATTTCGGCTTTTCAACCTCAATTATATATATATATATATATATATATATATATATATATATATATATATATATATATATGTATTACAATCAACTAAACTCGCTTCACATATATTGAAACCCATTTTGGGTAAGTGATTGTCATTTCGAGCCAATTTCGGCTTTTCAAAATCAATTAACTTAATTTCTCGCTTTTAGCCGCATGTTAGGTCATGTATAGTTCTTATTAGTATATATATATGTATTACAATAAACTAAAGTCGCTTCACATGTATTGAAACCCATTTTGGGTATGTGAATGTCATTTCGAGCAAATTTTGGCTTTTCAACCTCAATTAACTTAATTTCTCGCTTTTAGCCGCATATTAGGTCATGTATAGTTCTTTTTAGTATATATATATATATGTATTACAATTAACTAAACGCGCTTCACATGTATTGAAACCTATTTTGGGTAAGTGAATGTCATTTCGAGCCAATTTCGGCTTTTCAACCTCAATTAACTTAATTTCTCGCTTTTAGCCGCATGTTAGGTCATGTATAGTTCTTATTAGTATATATATATGTATTACAGTTAACTAAACTCGCTTCACATGTATTGAAACCCATTTTGGAAAAGTGAATGTCATTTCGGGCCAATTTCGGCTTTTCAACCTCAATTAACTTAATTTCTCGCTTTTAGCCGCATGTTAGGTCATGTATAGTTCTTATTAGTATATATATATATGTATTACAGACAACTAAACTCGCTTCACATGTATTGAAACCCATTTTGGGTAAGTGAATGTCATTTCGAGCCAATTTCGACTTTTCAACCAACAATTAACTTAATGTCTCGCTTTTAGCCGCATGTCAAGTCATGTATAGTTCTTATTGGTATATATATATATGTATATATATATATGTATATATATATATATGTATATATGTATTACTATCAACTAAACTCCCTTCACATGTTTTGAAACCCATTTTGGAAAAGTGAATGACATTTCGGGCCAATTTCGGCTTTTCAACCTCAATTAACTTAATTTCTCGCTTTTAGCCGCATGTTAGGTCATGAATAGTTCTTATTAATATATATATGTATTACAATCAACTAAACTCGCTTCACATGTATTGAAACCCATTTAGGGTAAGTGAATGTCATTTCGGGCCAATTTCGGCTTTTCAACCTCAATTAACTTAATTTCTCGCTTTTTGCCGCATGTTAGGTCATGTATAGTTCTTATTAGTATATGTATATGTATTACAATCAACTAAACTCTCTTCACACGTATTGAAACCTATTTTGGGTAACTGAAAGTCATTTCGAGCCTATTTCGGCTTTTCAACCTCAATTAACTTAATTTCTCGCTTTTAGCCGCATGTTAGGTCATGTATAGTTCTTAGTAGTATATATATATGTATTACTATAAACTAAACTCGCTATATATATATACATATATATACATATATATATACATATATATACATATATATATACATATATATAGAGGAGCCCGATTGGGCGGTTCGGCCCAATTGCATCGGGCGTGTTTGGTGTTGTCTTGCTCAGCGTTGGTGTGCGGCCCGATGTCATTGGTCGGGGTCCTGTTTTGAAGCCCAGCTGCTGCTTTTGCGTCCGATTTCATCGGGTTGACTTGGCCTGATCGGGCTTCGCCTCCGCGCGCTCATTTAATGAGTTTCGGGCATTTAGTATAAATAGAAAAGTTAGAACATCTTTTATGGATCTTTGTTTTAGCTCTTATTTTCTCATAGACTCTCTGAAGAACCCTAGATTTTATTACTTTTCATTGTGATTCAAGATCAAACATTTGGATTATTCGCAAGTTCAATATAGTTCTTTAATTTGGTAATCTTCTTCCTTGTTTTCTCTATTATTGTTTGATTCCTCTATTATTGATTAGAGTAGTTTCTTAGTTATTTGCAATAGTTCAATGTATGGATTTTTATATGGAATTTGTTATTGGATTCTCAAACATGAGTGAGTAGTTTTATTTCTAGGATTATGGGGATCTATGTATGCAATGAGGGATTAATAGATTAATATAATTACCATTTATTTCAATTGTTTCTTGTGATTGAATCGTTCATGCTAGATTTATGAATTAGGCCTGATTTGTATTTCTATTATCGCAATATTGAATCTACTTCGAGAGGAGAGATTTCGTATAGGCTTTCAATCATTAGGCATAGTGATCCTTGACCATGCGAGAGCAGCTAGGTGATCTTTGAGGGAGGTAATGTTCGAGAGAAATTACATGTGCCCTAGATAAATTGACTTATTGGGTAGTTATTATTCGTCTCTGATTTCCTGAATTGTATGCATAGTGATCCATAGTCCTAGTTCTTTATTAATTGATTCTTACCTTCATATTTAGTTCTATCATTTGCCTATTAGTTTAGTCACACACCCATTTTTCAACTGATTTAGTTAGTATAATATTAGAATTCAGATACAATAATATAACTTTCTCCCTGTGGATTCGATCCTGACTTCCCTGACTACTTGTTAGTGGACTTTAGGTTATTTTTTATAAGGTGATACGACTTTAGCCTGTCAAATTTTGGCGCCGTTGCCGGGGAGACGGTTTATTTTTATTTTGTCTGAATTATAGTATTACACTAACCTCTACTCTGAAGAACACCTGTTCTTTGGAGCATCTCACGTTTGTTTGAGTGTTTTTGGTGTATGAGCAGGAAATTGAAATCCTCAAATCTCATTCCATTTGATCCGGAGATTGAAAAGACTGCTCGTAGACTCAGAAAGCAAGCTAAGCAAGCGAAGTTGTCTGCAGGGACACCTTCCCAAAAGACACCTACTCCACCATCTTCACCTATTACTGCTATAATGGGTGACGAAGCTAAACCAACCTTCAGAGATTATGCACAATCTTCGCCTGACAATGTACCCACTGGGGTCCGGATGCCCACCATTGCTGCTACAAACTTTGAAATCAAGTCTCATGTTCTGAATATGGTTCAGAATAATCAGTTTGTTGGGTTATCATCTGAAGACCCAAATCAACACCTGCAGCGGTTTTTACAATATTGTGCTACTCATAAACAAGCTGGTGTTACTGCCGATGATATGAAACTCATCCTATTTGGGTTCTCTCTGCGCGACAAAGCCTTCTACCATCACCACCTGGGTAGAACTATCCAAAATCTTCCTCATCAAGTGGTATCCTTACCAGAAAACTGCAGATATGCGTCATGCCATAGTAACTTTCACCCAAGACCCTGGAGAATCATTATATGAAGCTTGGGAGAGGTTCAAGGATTTGCAACGCCTTTGTCCTCATCATGGTTTAGACCAGTGGTATTTGTGTCAGATTTTCTACACTAGAGTTGATGCCGATACAAGGAGAGTAATTGATGGAGCATCCGGTGGGTTTTTCATGGATAAAGCCATTGATGAGGGGTATGAACTTCTGGAGAAACTCGCTTCTAATCAAGCATCTACCATTCGTTCCTCCATGAAGAAGGGAGGGAAACATGATGTCGAGGCCATTTCCTTATTGTCCGGGCAACTAGCTGCTCTAAACCAGAAGATTGATTCCTTGAAGCTAGGTAATGACTCCTCCTATATGAGTGTTAATGCGATGGCTAGTGCTTCTAATTATATTGCTCTCATTTGTGATGCTTGTGGGATACCTAGGCACAACTGTCAAGAGTGCCGTGCGCTCCTATCTTCTAATGTCGGGAGCAACTGTGAGGCGGTTAATGCGTTTCAGTCACAACCTAGGGCCCAGTTCAATCCATATTCTAACACTTACGACCCCGGGTACATAAATCACCCCAACCTCTCATATCGGAGCAATAATGTGTTGAATCCTCAACCTCAACAACCATATGTCCCACAGAATCAGGCTCAACAATATCAACCTCAACAACAAGCTCCTCCTGGCTTTAAGAGAAATCAAGCTCCACAACCACCTGCTCCTCCTACTGACCCAGCCATGACAGAGCTGAAGAATATGATGTTTCAGATGCAGAAAGGTTTTAATGCCTTTCAAGCCGACACAAAGGCTCAGTTGGAAAACTTGGGTACGCATAACAAGATGTTGGAGACTCAACTAGCTCAGTTGGCTAGTTCTTCTGCTAGTAGGCCACCTGGATCATTACCTTCGCAACCTATGCAACCACGAGATACTGCCAATGCCATCACTCTTAGGAGTGGAGCGCAGTATGATAGTCCAGAGATGCCTAAAGATGATCCGGTTAGCTCCGACAAGGATGAAGCTGTCACTGACAATTCCACAGCTCCTAAGGAGGCCAGCAATGTAGAGAAACAGACAGTAGCTGAAAAAGTTTCACCTCCCACTCCTGTGATCAAGGTACCATTCCCCAATAGACTATTGAAGACTAAACTTGATCATCAGCTCGGTAAGTTTTTGGAGATAGTGAAACGTCTGCAGGTAACTGTCCCTTTTACTGAACTTATTACTCAAGTTCCTGCATATGCTAAATTTTTGAAAGAAATTCTGACTAGGAAAAGAGCCTTTAATGAAATTGAGACTGTAGCTTTCACTGAAGAATGTAGTGCTCTTTTGCAAAACCAATCCCCACCTAAATTGAAAGACCCGGGGAGTTTCTCTATCCCTTGTAACATTGGCACCATTTTTATCGATAAGGCTTTATGTGATTTGGGTGCTAGTGTTAGTGTCATGCCCCTTACTGTATGCAAAAAGCTTGACATGGGAGATTTAAAATGTACCAATATTACTCTTCAAATGGCTGACCGTTCTGTCAAATACCCCTTAGGTATCTTGGAGGACGTCCCTGTGAGAGTAGGTAAATTTTTTATTCCTGTGGATTTTGTTGTGCTTGACATGGAAGAGGATACTCAGATCCCAATTATTTTAGGGAGACCATTTCTTCATACTGCTGGAGCTGTCATAGATGTCACGAATGGTAAATTAACTTTGACTGTGGGGGATGACAAGGTGACCTTTAGCTTAACCAATGCCTTAAAAAGTCCCATGCTAGAGGAAGCCTGTTATAGAATTGATGTCATTGATGTGCTAGTTAACGATGATATGCCTCAATCCCTTCTGCGGGACCCTCTGGAGGCTTTGCTTTGTTTTGCATCTTTTTACAGGTGATGGTAATCCCTTGAGTGCTGCAGTGGATGACTGGGAAGCAGTTCTAGCATGTGAAGAGCTTGACGGTATTACCACTCATGATAAGAAACGGTTAGTATATGATACTCAACCGGTAGAGGTAACGAAACCTGAACTGAAACCCCTCCCCCCTTCTCTGCGCTATGCTTTTCTGGATGAATCTGAAAACTATCCTGTGATTGTTAGTGCTTCCTTGAATGATGGTCAAATGTCTCAACTTTTGTCTGTTTTGAAAAAACATAAACAAGCCATTGGATATAATATTGATGATTTGAAAGGCACAAGCCCTGACTTCTGCATGCATAGAATTCACTTAGAGGATGATCATCGTCCTAGTATACAAGGCTAACGTCGTTTGAACCCCAATATGCAGGAAGTGGTTAAGAAAGAGGTTATGAAATTGCTTGATGCTGGAATCATCTACCCCATTGCTGACTCTAAGTGGGTGAGTCCAGTTCAAGTGGTTCCTAAAAAGGGAGGAACTACTGTTGTTAAAAATGAAAAAAATGAATTAATTGCTACAAGAGTAGTAACTGGTTGGCGTATGTGCATTAACTATAGGAAATTAAATGTTGCCACCAAGAAGGATCACTTTCCCATCCCCTTCATTGACCAAATGTTGGAAAGGCTAGCTTGTCACTCTTAATTCTGTTATCTAGATGGGTATTTCGGTTTCTTCCAAATCCCTATCCACCCAGATGACCAGGAGAAGACCACCTTTACCTGCCCTTATGGTACCTTTGCCTATCGAAGGATGCCCCGTTCCGGTTTACTGATAATTGTCTTGTATCTTTCAACAGGATCAAGCAAGCTTTGATTACTGCTCCTATCATTCGATCTCCGGATTGGAACCTTCCTTTCGAGATTATGTGTGATGCTAGCGACTATGCTGTGGTAGCTGTGCTTGGTCAGAGGAAGGGCAACATTCTCCATGCGATATACTACGCTAGTAAGACCCTAGATGAAGCTCAAGTTAACTATGCCACAACTGAGAAAGAGCTTCTAGCTGTGGTCTATGCACTGGACAAGTTCAGAACTTATTTGTTGGGGTCTAAGGTCGTTGTTTATACTGACCATGCTGCATTGAAGTATCTCCTAGCCAAAAAGAAGGCCAAGCCTAGACTCATTCGGTGGATTTTGCTGCTCCAAGAATTCGATTTAGAGATCAGAGACAAAAAGGGAGCAGAAAATGTAGTGGCTGATCATCTGTCCAGATTGCAGTATGAAGACATGGAAGAAGGTCTACCCATTGATGACTCATTTCCTGATGATAAGCTCCCGGGCATCACTTCGTCACCCCGTGGTATGCCGACTTCGCCAACTTTTGTATGAGTGGACAGACTCCCCCAGAGCTGAGTTACCAGCAGAGGAAGAAATTCCTCCATGAGGCTAAAAAGTATTTTTGGGACGACCCTCTACTGTACAAGCTTTGCGCTGATACCATCTATAGGCGATGTATTCCAGAATGGGAGGTGCATGACATTCTGAAGCACTCCCACTCCCTGCCATGTGGAGGCCATGCTGGACCCTCCAAAACTGTTGCTAAGGTACTTCAATCTGGTTTTTACTGGCCTACTTTATTTCATTATGCTAGTACCTTTGTTAAGTCCTGTGATGCATGCCAACGAACGGGAAATATTTTCCGAAGACATGAGATGCCTTAAACCCCCATTTTGGAAGTTGAACTATTTGATGTATGGGGTATTGATTTTATGGGCCCTTTTCCCTCTTTATCTGGCAATAATTTTATACTTGTTGCTGTTGATTATGTGTCTAAGTGGGTAGAAGCCCTTGCATCACCAACTAACGACTCCAAAGTCATTATGAAAATGTTTAAAAAGATTATATTTCCAAGGCTTGGGGTACCAAGGGTTGTCATAAGTGATGGTGGATCTCATTTTCACAAACGCACTTTCGAGGCTCTGCTTAAGAACTATGGTGTCTACCATAAAACTGGCCTAGCTTATCGCCCTCAGACAATTGGGCAGGTAGAAGTGTTTAATCGTGAGATAAAGACTATCTTGGAGAAAGTGGTAGCTAAATCCAGGAAGGATTGGAGTGACAAATTAGATGACACCTTATGGGCTTACAGAACTGCTTTTAAGACACCTATTGGCACCACCCCTTACAGGTTAGTTTATGGGAAAGCATGTCACTTACCTGTTGAGCTAGAGTACTAGGCTTTTTGGGCTGTTAAGGAGCTGAACTTTGATGCTATGTTAGCAGGAGAAAAACGCCTTTTGCAGATTAATGAACTTGATGAACTCCGGTTGAATGCTTATGATAGTTCGCGTCTCTACAAAGAGCGCACTAAGAGATGGCATGATAAGAAAATTTTGAGTAGAGAGTTCTCAATTGGTGACAAGGTTTTATTGTACAACTCTAGATTAAAACTTTTTCCTGGTAAGTTGAAGTCTAGGTGGTCTGGTCCATTTTCTGTCACTAATGTTAACAAGTTTGGTTCTATTGAGGTGATGAATGCAACAGGTGGAAAATTCAAGGTTAATGGCCAACGCTTAAAGCTTTATCATACCGGAGCTCTTGCTGGATCTGTGGAGGAATTATACCTCCAACCCCCTTCCCCTTCTGTTTGAGGGATGCGGCATTATGGTCGTGCGGGACCCTCATAAACCAGCGCTAATCGGGAGGCAACCCGATTTTCCCTTTCCTTTTCTTCTTTTTAGTATAGTTTTGTTTTTATTTTTTCTAGTTTTGTAGTCTTGGTGAGAGAGTGAGAGAGTGAGAGGGTACTAACCATTACCTTGAGGTTATATGTGTGCAGGAATTTTTCGTATAATAGCCAAGTCCGTCTTCCCATGAAAAAGATAGCAAAATTCCGAGAAAAAGACTGTCTGGGCAACCGCCCGATCGGTCCCGCGAAGAAATATGACAAGAACAAAAAAGAAAAGCGCCCGACACAATCTGGCCATTCCGCCCGATCGGGCGTTCGTCCGTCAATGAAAACCGGAACCGCCCGATTTTATCGGGCTCCACCGCCCGATCGGGCCCGCAACAAGCATTCTGCTCCCGAAGGAACACTTTCGCCCGATGTAATCGGGCTCATCTCGCCCGATCGGGGCGCATTCCGTCAACACCTGGGAAGACGAAGAAATCCGCCCGATTGCATCGGGTTGTGCACGCCCGATCGGGCCCGTAACAGATTTTTGGCGTTCCTGATGCAGTTTCTCGCCCGATGAAATCGGGCTTCTCACGCCCGATCGGGCTGCGTGTACGGCTCCTTCATTAAATTCGGATTTCCCCACTCATTTTCCTCATTCACTCCCAATCTCTTTCTCTCTCTTCTTCAAGCCCTAACCCCATCTCTCACCTTCTTCCCCAAATTCTCCATCCACCATTAACAACCTCCAATCCAAGCTACTTCTATCTCCACAAAAATCACTCCTCTCATTTTCCCCTACCAATTACCCACTCCATCCTCTTCATTTTTCTTTCACTCCATCTCTCCCATCCATCCTCTCCACATTCATTCCACCATTAAAGTGATAGAAAAAGCCCCCTTCCCATCATCCCCCATTAGAGTGAGTGTGAAATCTCTACATTTTCCAAGCATCATGACTTCAAGGAGGCGTCGCGGATCCGGCACCGGGCCACCACCACCACCACCACCACGGGACGAGACTTTTCTGGATGTCATCTTTTCGTCACCAGAGCAACGTGAACGGTTTCAGCGCCTAAAAGGGCGCGAGGTGAGTCCTACCCATTTTCTTGATATTGAATTTTTGAATAAATTGGGTATTGCTTCTGAATTCAAAGATTTCATGAAAATAATCGGCATGGAGTCTTTCTTTTCCGTCCATGTTAATACCTATCCTGTACTGGTCTATGAATTTTATAGCAATCTTAAGGTTACCAAACCCAAAACTGGACCTGTATCATATGTATCCTTTAGACTGCTCAATCAGGATTTCCACCTCACTTTACCGGAATTTGCACGGGTACTTCGAGTACAATGTGGTGGGGAGATTGGGCACCCCCCTAATTACCACCATCGTAGCACGTACTTTGCCATCACAGGTGATGGTAATGACTCACCCTACAACACTGCAAGGGCAAATACATCCACCAACCCATCTTTAAAATTTGGGTTCGATTTATGTCGCATACACTATTTGGGAGGGTGGAAGGACAATTAATAAGGGGGAATGAACTGTACCTAATTGGCAGCTACATGCTTAAAGGGACGCCTGACCATTTTTAATATAACATCCCTCATCATGTTGCGCTCCAGATGGAGCGTATTGCCACCACTTACCCCAAGAGGAGAGCAGATGGTACCTTGACCTCTCGTGCCATTGTAAATAGGGGGTTAGTGACTCTTTTTGCTAGGAAAATCCCCGGGTTTGACGAATCTCGCTACCAGCCAGCCATAGGATCCACCCGTCATGGATTATGCTTTCCTAGATCGCCTCCATTTGTTAGAGAGGGCTGGGGATAAATATCAGTGGCGCATCAACGGGAGGCGCTCTATTGAGCTGCCTAGTCCCTTAGCAAAAATCCGACCAGGCCAGCCCCATTACCACCTTCCCATTGCTGGTTCCGACTTTCCCACCCCCATCCCCGAGTTTCCCCGGGCAGCACATTTCACCGCCGCCCCCTCATCTTGCTGATATTGCCTCTACTTCGATGCTCCCCCTCCCCCATATTCTGCTGCTCCTCCTCCTTCTTTTAATTTTCAGGGAATGATGAGCATGCTCCAGCGGATGGAGTCTGGTATCGCTGCCAACTCTACTGCCATCCAGATCATCGGTCAGCATGTTGATGCCAACACTGTACTTCTCTAGAGCCTTAGCCAGCGTGTTGATACATTGGCCAATGATCAACACCTCGCTCTGTATCCCATGTACGATGACTACTGCAGAATGCATACCATTGCAGAAACAGGTGCTCACCCGTCTTGGTACACTTAGAACCCGAATTACAGCCAGCCAGGGTCCAGTAGTAGGGGTGGCGGAAGTGAGGATGCTGGCGGTGAGGATGCTGGCGGTGAGGATGATGGAGATGCGGATGATGATGGTGAGGACATTTCTATGGATGACTGATATCCATGCGTTCCTTTCCCTTGTTGTAATGAGGCCATTGCCACGTTCAGCTTGGGGGAGGACTTCTGTAAGTATTAGTTTTGTTTTTATTGCTTTTTAGGTTATTTAAGTTAGTTTAATTGCTTTGAAAAAATGAAAGATCACAAAAAAATGAAATATTGCTGAAAAAAAAAACACAAAAATATGAGTTGAATACGAATAGATTGATTGCTTCCCTGTGCCCCGAACTTTGCTTTGAAAAAAATGATATAACTCATTATACTGGATAGTTGGGCATTTGTGATTGGGATGTTGTGATGTGATCTATGATTGCCTTGATCTTGAGTGAATTTTGATGATAAAGTGCCTATTTTAACTGCATGCTTGAATTGGTTAGATTGTGACGATTCATTCTAGCCCTCGGATTTATCTCTATATCCGATCTATTCTTGTGTGTTAGTTCCTCGTAGCATTCTTATCTTGGTTTTGGCATTGTACTCGTTGAGTTCTGGTAACTTTAGGCATGTGCTGTGATAGAGGCGTTCATTTGTTTAATTTTAAGCCTCAGAGTTGTTTAATGAATTTTTCCCCCTAGCCCCGTTGAGCCTAATGACTTCTTTTTGGATCTATATTGAACCACATTACACACCTTGAGCCTTTGCAATGACTATTGTCCCAAGCCTAGCTTGGGGGAGCATTTGTTAAGTTTATATCATATTGTGTGGTTGATTCCGTAGGGCGGTTGGAAAATAATGATATGTTTGTACAAAGAAAAGAAAGAAAAAGAAAAATAAAGTGAAAGAAAAGAAAGAAAAAAAAAATTTTGATAGTGAAAAATATGAAACATTTCTATGATCTTCACTCGTTAACTTTCAAAAGTGTTGGAAATTATGTTGAAAATGACAATTATTGGTTGGTTCGTGAAATTTTAAAAGTTGGTTATTATCTTGGTTAAGTTGTTGATGCCATGGGAGTTGTTTCTACCACACCTAGTCCTACTAGTGTTTTTTGCTCCCCTTTCTTGGCTTTTCCACCACGTTTCCTAAATAATTTTCGTACCTTTACCCGAGCCCCATTACAACCATGGAAAAGACCTTTTGAGCACGTGTTTGATTGTTTATTGGAATAATACTGAGTCAATATGCCAAATTTGAAGATTAAGTTTGTTATTTGAGTCGACCTGATTAGGATGAGCGATATTATAACTTTCTAAACACATGAGAGTGTGAGTGGGAAGGGCTATTATGGTTGGGTTGGTGAGAGATCGAGCACATATTTTGCCTGCCACAAAATTGAGAGGAGTGACACCTCGGTGAGCACCTTTTCAAGAGTTGCATGATATGTAGGGCAGCTGCGTTTGATGGTTTACTTAAGTGATTGGTAGTCAGGTGATCTAAGCAACTGAACTTGAATTTTGCTTGCTTGAATGATTTTGAGTTGGAAATAATTATTGAGTTTAAACTTTTCCATCTGAGGGGTGAAGCAATCCTATTCTTATTCATGTTATGCTTTGCTTGAGGACAAGCAAAGGTTTAGCTTGGGGGAGTTTGATGTTATGGTTTTATATAGTGTTTTTCCCCCTATATTTGAGCCAAAATGTGTATCAATGGTGCTCTTAGGAGCCATTTTATGCTAACTTTCTCCATCTAGTTGTGGTTTTCCGTTCGTGTCCGATTGCGGGTTTTAGGGAGTTATCTCTCTATTTTCTACTATTATTTGACCATTACACTGGACTGGAGAGGCTTCATGCGGAGTTTCAAAGTCCCGAGGACACTTTCCGAGACCCTTGAGCAAAGAAGAATGGATGTCTTGGCGTTTAGAGCCAAGAAGGAGGATATGCAGCACAGCCCGATTCCATCGGGCGATCATAAGGAGTTAAGAGGTGTTGTTGCGGGCCCGATCGGGCTATGTCGCCCGGTCGTTATTACGCTGAGGAGCTCGATCGGGCGGTTCGGCCCGATTGCATCGGGCGTGTTTGGTGTTGTGTTGCTCGGCGTTGGTGTGCGGCCCGATGTCATCGGGCGGGGTCCTGTTTTGAAGCCCAGCTGCTGCTTTTGCGCCCGATTTCATCATCGGGCTGACTTGGCCCGATCGGGCATCGCCTCCGCGCGCTCATTTAATGAGTTTCGGGCATTTAGTATAAATAGAAAAGTTAGAACATCTTTTATGGATCTTTGTTTTAGCTCTTATTTTCTCATAGACTCTCTCAAGAACCCTAGATTTTATTACTTTTCTTTGTGATTCAAGATCAAACATTTGGATTATTCGCAAGTTCAATATAGTTCTTTAATTTGGTAATCTTCTTCCTTGTTTTCTCTATTATTGTTTGCTTCCTCTATTATTGATTAGAGTAGTTTCTTAGTTATTTCAATAGTTCAAAGTATGGATTTTTATATGGAATTTGTTATTGGATTCTCAAACATGAGTGAGTAGTTTTATTTCTAGGATTATGGGGATTTATGTATGCAATGAGGGATTAATCGATTAATATAATTACCCTTTATTTCAATTGTTTCTTGTGATTGAATCGTTCATGCTACATTTATGAATTAGGCTTGATTTGTATTTCTATTATCGCAATATTGAATCTACTTCGAGAGGAGAGATTTCGTATAGGCTTTCAATCATTTGGCATAGTGATCCTTGACCATGCGAGAGCGGCTAGGTGATCGTTGAGGGAGGTAATGTTCGAGAGAAATTACATGTGCCCTAGATAAATTGACTTATTGGGTAGTTATTATTCGTCTCTGATTTCCTGAATTGTATGCATAGTGATCCATAGTCCTAGTTCTTTATTAATTGATTCTTACCTTCATATTTAGTTCTATCATTTGCCTATTAGTTTAGTCACACACCCATTTTCAACTGATTTAGTTAGTATAATATTAGAATTCAGATACAATAATATAACTTTCTCTCTGTGGATTCGATCCTGACTTCCCTGACTACTTGTTAGTGGACTTTAGGTTATTTTTTAAAAGGTGATACGACTTTAGCCTGTCAAATTGCTCTATAATAGGCCGATCATTAGTCATTTTAAATGAATTAAAATTACTAACAAGAAATTTCTTACTTGAAGCATCTTCAGAAATATACTTGGCCTCAAGAGTATCCCAAAGTTCCTTTGCACTCTCCACATTTTGATAGAGATTGAACAAAGGGTCGGTAAGAAAGTTGAGGATGTGACCCCAGCAAATGTAGTCATCATTCTCCCACTTTGTCCTCTTCCTTGTAGTCTCCACGGACTCTGCCTCTCCATCTTTCGGGAATGGTGGCATGGGTGTTGATAGAACATACACCACATTCAAAGTTGTCAACAAGAAGTGCATCTTCTTTTGCCATCTTCGATAACCCACCCCCTCAAACTTGTCCAACTTTTGGAAGTTCATAGTCATGTCCTTAAGTGATTGAGCCATATCCGAAATGAAAAGAAAATTAAACTAATAGATTGTGAGAACAAACAAGGGAACCGGATATCCACTCCAAGGCACGGAAACTACGCTTTAATTTCCTATTAGTTTAATTTCGCCCCTCTAGGATCATCGGGTTAACACGAAATAACTAATGAGATACAATGGAGAAAACAATTCACTAGATGATCTTCTAAGTAAATCAACAAGAACTTTGTGTTTGATGTTTGAGAAGAACACTCGAGAGAAAGTAGCAAGTTTTCTCTCAAGCAAAGCAAGTAGATTAGAATCTCCAAACCGATTTTCTCTCTCTCTCAACTCATATACATAACAAGGGTGATGAATAATCTTCCCTCTTGATTAGAGCTGTTACAGCATTTATCTCCCTTTTAATCCCCTGATTAAACATACTTAATCATCATTAAAAGGAAAACGTATGCCATACAACTGTTATAAACCGTCCACGCAAAATTACACGCCCCAAAACAGACTCCACGTCGCGAGTCGCGACCCGCGACAGGTGTCGCGACGGTCCCCTGGTCGCGACCCGTGACGAATGTCGCGACCCGCGACCAGCCCACTGTCTTGCTTGATTTAATCCACGTGATTTTGAGCATTCTAATCTTAACATACTAGACCTCCTCCTCTTCTAGTATATACTCATATGAGCTAACAAAACCCATTACCCTATAAATGTTCCAACAGCTCCGGCCTAGCCTCGGGCAACAAGAAGAATACAGGGTCAACAAACAGAGATATCATGCTAGCCATGAACAGCAGCATGTTCCATTTATGTGCAAATGAACCTCGAGGATTCACAATTAGCCACTTCGCTTTCTTCTTATAATCATCTGATGATACATTTAATGAATCTTGACCTTTTGAGCGTCCTTATTTCTTGGAGTTGTTGCATTTGGGCTTAAGATTTGCTATCTTAGTGATGCACTCAGGAATTTCATATTGACTAGCATCTTGTACCCTGATAAAATTATAGAATGTTGAGTATGTCAGAAAGTTTGAACATTTTGTTACACTATAAGAGAAACTGAGAAAGCTAGTACTTATTTAATAAAAATCAGTCTTAATATGATTATTTTTTTAAAAGATTCAATCATAATATGTAGAAATTTACAAAATCATATAACAAATACAACATGAATCACTAAAAATCAGTTCAACTCAATAAATATCAATTCTAATAAGTGTTTACGGCCACAACAGTTAGTTTCAAATAGTAAAATAATTTCAGTTCAGAAAGATTGACCTTTTTGATTTCCAAGACTCCAACAAGTCTTTGAGACGCCTGAAAACATGGCTCTTAGCCTCTTCGGGTGTAGCCTTTTCCTTTATGATACAAGGGCAAATTATTATTCAACAAGCTTGGTTAACCAACACAGGAATGCACATACTATTTGAATATATTTAAGTATAAGCTCACAATAAAGAGATAAACAGACAAAAAAACGAGTTCTACATTGGAGTTTGGATCAATTGAAACACAAAAGTACCGTATAGGCGTATAATATTTTTTGATGCAAGTATAGGCGTCTAATGCATTTTCTATGTAAAATTCTGTTAGGCTAGGTTGACTTCACCCAAATTTTGAATCTAAATGGATAAACAAGTAATAAAGCAACAAACATAAATTTATATTTAAATGCATTGGTTACAATCACTTCAAATAGTTTATAATAAAAACCAAATTAAGTCCTCTAATTTTGTCATGTAGGTGGAGGGTAAGAATGAATGACATCAACCTGAATTTGAGTATAGGGTGACAATTTGTCCGTTATGTGACGTTTTGTAAAGGTCATCTTCAGTTTGAGATCTTGGTTAATTGCATTCGAATGGGGAGTTTGACAAAACTTGGTGTGCTTGTTGACTATATCCAGGAAGTGATTCCAAAAGAAATTGAACTCTTAACAACAATGATATTCCATTCCGAAAGAGCAAATATCTATTTATAGGATAGGAAAGTCCCGTTCATGAACTTGGATGTTGTGGGCCTTGGTCCTTTTTTTTTTACTTCAAGGTCAGTTTACCTTTTCCATTTAATCATTTTAATTAGTTGAATGACCCAAAATTCACAACCCAAATTATATTAATTAAATTTAGATATTTTATTAGTTTGGCAATTAATAAATTCAGGCTAATACCTTTTTCTAGCTTGAAATTATAAAAAAATTAAAAATTTGATTTTGGAAAACTCAAGCTAATAGTTACGAGTTTAGAAAATCAAAAATTCGACAGATTCAAACCCCTAAACTTTGATCCAAAGATAGCTTCTTTCAATATGATCTTTTGAAATTCTTTGACATTGAAATTTATTTTATAACAAGTTTAATTTATGATTTCGGGGCCCAAATAAATTAGAGGCCCTCTGCTACTGGTTGTTGCACAACCTAATGGCCGGCCTAAATGTCATGCACACAATGTGTGTCATGGACTCATCGTGGCAAGGTCTACACCCATAAATTTTGACTTGTCAAGCAAAACGTTCTCTTTGTTTTCTTTTTAGGGTATGAGTCGTTAAAATTTTAGTCCTATTAAAAGTAGATATTCTAAAAGAATTTTTTCCTTGAATAATGCAAAAGTGAGTTTTAATTCCAGAATTATGCCCAAGTGCAAATTAATTCCCTGCGTACCATCCACGTAGGACGGCACGCGAGAAAATTTTTTTTTTTTTTTGTTTTTGCCCGGATAAACCGCTACTTATAGTAGCAATTCATTTTAAAATAAACCGCTTACTCTAAGTAGCGATTAGCTAACATAAACCGCTATCTAGAGTAGCGGTTTATGTATGTAAACCGCTACTCTAAGTAGCGGTTTTATGGTTCTATGTTGTAGCAAGCACGTACGGCATATGTAAACCGCTATTACGAATAGCGGTTTATGTACAAAAAAACCCCGGTCGATCTTTGCTTCCCCATAACCGGCCAAAATGCCGAAACATTAAAAAAAGCTCTCCAACTCCGCAATTCCAAGACCAAATTTCATCCAACAACACCAAGTTTATGCACACATCAATCACCAAACACCAAGTTCATCCACACTCAAATTTATCCAAGAATTTCTTAATTACGAAGCAAGATTAAGAAAATATGTCAATCACAAACATAGTTTAAAATCGAACATAGTGTTAACTAACTATACAAACAATAAATGAAAGCGCTAAGACCCCCTCTTCTTCTTTTTGTGAAGGTCTAGGTGAACTAGGTGTGGTCTCCGACGACTACGCAATGACATCAAGAGAAGATGGAGTGATGGCACGTCGTCGGTAGGTCCTCCGATAGACCGGAGGCAATAGCAAAGGTGTCGTGGTAGATGTATGGGCAGTAGACATAGAAGATGTAGAAGTCGATGTATGTGCAGCAGAAGTAGGCATACCCTGTAAGATGTGGCCATGTCCAGCTCGGCCAACAGCATCAATACACAGTCTCCTCAAGGTCTGCAATGTATGTGCAAACAACTGGCGCCCCATATCTCGGGAGGCAATGACTTAGCAGCCTCTAGTACGGTCTGCACCTATGAGCAACATCAGATAAAGTATGTGCCTGCATAGAAAGAAAAATATACATTATGTAGTCGGATAAATAAATAAAAGTATAACTACAAATCATGGCACTTACCATCCAGTACTATATCTGCAGACGCAAGCTGATAATGTGTAGAAGGAGGTCGCCTCAATGGATCTGTCATGCGTAACCTCGTGATGCGACGATAACATATCATATACTCCTCAATGGCATGAGTACGACCACTAAACGGAGTGCCCTGAACAAAATGTCTCTCGCGGTCATCCCACTGCGCTATGTAAGGTCAATGTCTGAGCGAATAATTCTTGTTCTTCGACCTCCGATCTATGCCATGAAGGGTTGTGCTCGTATCACAAGGTCTGAATATGCCCGAATCCAGTGGCGCATATCGATCAGAAAATGAACCCACAATGTCGAAACAAATAAGTGCAGCCAATGTGCGCCATACATGTCGATCAGTTCGACATATAGCAGATAACAACTCCAGTCTCGCATCAGTATATGGCTGCCAAGTCATCTACAAAGAAAGAATGCTGCAAATATTAGGCATGTGAGAGATGTCTACCAATGTATATAAATTAGGCATGTGAGACCCTTTGTACCTGCTCGTCCGTCTGATGGTCAAGTGCATCCCTGTAGTAAGAAAGCCCACTTGCTAAGTGGGACCTAGTGAGGTGTACCCGAAGCCAACTGAAAAGAAATACACATTAATATCCTTCTTAAAAATGAAACTAAATTATGTCAACAAATGTGAGACACTGCATATTACCTGACAGCTAAGGGGTCAACCCCCGGAACATGCTGGGAGCCTAAAATAGGAACGGCATCGTCAAACTGTGGAGGTGGGTCCCACAACCTCGAAATCCGAGGTCTGCCGATGTGTATGTGCTCCCATGCCCAAAACTGTAACAACAACACTGGTCCACCTAACTCCCTAGCACCCCTCTGTGATGCCCGACATAGCTGTCGATACAAGTATGCAAGGGTCGCACTACCCCAGCTATATGTCCCTGCTACGTCGAGATCTGCCAAAAGTGGAAGATAAAGAACCTGGATTGTATCTCCACTCTTGTTAGAAAAAAGAATGGACCCCATCAAGACAAGAATATAAGCCATGCGAATCGCCTGTCTTTGTCACCTCATCAAAGATCATTCGGCAAGCAAGAAAAATGAAGCCGAAGCCATGTCACCCTCAAAGACGAACCCCGGAGAACTTTGGCCTTGTTCTCCGGAGTGGTGGGCCAAATCCCTAACAGCTCGTGCACTACTGCAGCCCAATTACCTTCGCCTCCACCAGTAACAGGTGGCCCGTGCACTCTGAGTCCAAGGATAACAGCGACATCTTCTAAAGTAATCGTGCCTCCCCGACAGTCAAATGAAATGTATGTGTCTCCTGCCTCCATCGCTCCACTAATGCCGTCAGAAGTGGTCGATCAATCTCCAAACATCCCCCTACCAAACGATGTATGCCGAGAAAACCAGCACGCTCAACATACCGAAGAACCCTATCGTGAACCTCCCAGTCATGAGTGAGACTATGATGATGCAACCGACACGAAAATACCGTGTCCGCTACTCCCTCCGGGCATCCTCAGCTCCGATGCTTGTCCTGGAGGGTGAGAACGCTGCGATCGTTGGGACCGGGAAAAGATGGACCGTGAGCGTGATGTTGGTAGTGCGGCCGTGCGACGTTGTCACTCCTTGGGCGTCGGTTGCGCGGCGACGTCCTTGTTGGCTAGAGCTCCGGTGGCCCACTGTCGACGGTGGTGTTGTGTGGGATGGGGGGCGACGGTCAGTCGTAAGAGAGAGAGGAGAAACAAATTTGAGAGAATGAAATCATCGAGCCGAGAAATTGGGAAGCCTAGGGGGAGTTGGGGATTTGTCAAAAACCGCTACTTAAAGTAGCGGTCTTCATTAATGAACCGCTACTTGAAGTAGCGGTTTATATCACTTGAGCGCCAAGCTGTGGCCTGGGGGGACCAGTAAACTGCGACTTGAAGTCGCGGTCAGTTAATATTAACCACTACTTCAAATAGCGGTTTACTTTTTACACTAACCGCTACTTAAAGTAGCGGCTTATAAGGGTAAAACCGCTATTCGTAGTGGCGGTTTTACTTAAGTAGAAAAAAAAAAAAATTTCTCGCGTGTCGTCCCTACGTGGACTTGTACGCAGGGAATTAATTTGCATTTGGGCATATTTCCGGAATTAAATCCCACTTTTGCATTATTCAAGGAAAAAGTTCTATTCTAAAATCTAACTAGAAGGGTTTAAAACCAAAGTCTAGCCTTTAAATATTGAACGAGTGTTAGGTCAATGCATCATCATTCAATTGCCACGACGCTGATGAGAATTGAGAGGTATGTCTCCCTTATCCGTCGGGTAATACAACATATTTCATCATCTTATCAATTTTTTTGTTTGGTGGATCACGACATATTTTAAGATTATAAATTATGAGATCCATCCATCAAAAATTTGTTAATATATACCGACCATAGATAAATTTGGGAGTGAGGTTGAGGTGTAGAGTAGTGGTATCGCTTCCCATCTTATATCCTTGAGGTCTAGGGATTAAATCTCATGGGACTCATTTGAGGATTTCCTTTTATCCCCTCAAGTGAGTCCCATTCACCTTACCTTAAAAAAAGATACATTTAGGGAGAAAACCATAGTTTAATTATTGGAAAATTCACATATATAATCCAAACTATTGACCGTTTTCTCAAAATAATCGAACTATTGATTATTCTAGAATAATCCCAATTTTCAAGTGTACCTTCTCAAAATGATCCAAATATTTTATTCACCTCCAAAATAAACCCAAAATGGATCAACGAAAGTAAGTAAAATAACAATTCAGATTATTTTGAGAAACTCACCACTAAAAGTTGGGATTATGCCTGAATAATTAATAGGTGAGATTAATTTGGAAAGATGAGTGAAAGTTGGGATTAATTATGTGAATTTTTCCTTAATTATTTGATTGCCCCGACTATTTTACCCAATCGATAACCATGTAATCGATAACGGATCCAAAATTAACTTTACTATTACAATTAACAATGAAAGAAAAAGTTGATCTCTATATTGTAGAAAATGAAGTATATTAAAATGGTCTCTTTTTAAAGATCTAAAAATAACTTTGTTGGTAATTCTTTTTTTTTTTTTTTTTTGCTTTGTATGTCTAAAACATGGGTATTTGAAGATTTGCAATGTTTTCTCTCGCTTCTTTCAATTCACAACAAGTGTCGCCAGATATATGACCTGCAAATGTTGTGCATACTCACCGATCAATCTCTATTATATAAGCCAAGGGGGAGCTATGGTGTCCCCTCTCGAAAAGACTTTTTAACCCTTAATTCAACAAAAATTATTACCTATTAAGATTTTCCTCAATAATAGCCCTTCCTGATTTAAAATGTGCATATCAAAGGAAGCTCAAGGTTGCTAAAATAAATTGTCATAAAATTATGTGTAGTAAAAGGAAAAGTTTATGATTGAAAAATAAATTAACATAACTAAAGCAATTTTCAAATCAATTACAAAATCAAAGACATAAATTCTGATTCTACTTAAACTTTTAAATGCAACAACAATACCAACATCCATTAACAAGTCATAAAAATATCGAGAAAATAAAGAGGATAATCTTATCTTTTCAATTTCTGGGGGTCAATAATTGTCGTGTGTGTTAGTTAGTATAATTTATCCGTTTATTTTTTCGGGAATTGTAGTTCTCATTTGTGTCAGTTAAGATAATCTTATCATTTTACTTTTTATGAGAAATATATAATGATTATTAAAAAAAATAAGCTCATCTCTATTATATAAGCCATAACAGGTGTATGTGGTGTTTACTTAAAATGACAGTAATATAACCTCCCTGTATATTCATCACTAATAAATGACAAGGTCAATTATGTCAATTCAATGCCATTGCATCCTATCATGTGTGATTTGTTAAATCCATCGCATAGTAATATGCAACCAAAACAAAAGTTATGGAAAATTTCTTACAAATTAAGCAATGACAAAACAACTTGACATAAAAATCTTCAAATAAATTTTGACATTAATAACAAAATAATCAATCAAACAAAATAAAATCTTTCACAAGTTTGATTTGACAATAGAACTTTACATCTAAATCCGCATCACAATTTTTGAACACTAAATACAATCTTCTTTATTTGCTTTCCTATTGAAACAACTTTTTCATCAAGTAATTTTTATATTTTATATTTATACAACATGATATATATTAATGAGTACTAATGATGATTATAAATTACATCCGTCAAATTACATTTATATGAAATTTAAGAATAATCACCAAAATAATCCACGCACGCATCGCCTTCATAGAAGGCTCGTATTATATATTTAAAGTTGGACTGGACCTAAAAACTTGGTCAGAATTTTTAGAAAACAGAGATGCAATTGCTCCATGTGAGGGCTACATAAATCCGCCCACGCATGTAATACTCGCACACCAAGCATTTTGACCTAGATAGAATGAATCCGGGTTGACTGCATTTCGTTTTCTTTTTCCTAAGTTAGAGAGGATTTTAATGAATTTCAATGTTCATAGTTTCTTAATCTAACTTTATGAGAATGGTACTTAAATATGGAAATAATGTAAATAATTCTCGACCACCAAATACTATAATGAAGAGGAATCGAGATCAAAAAAATTAAGGGATTTTCTATATACTTCCTCCGTTTTTTTAACTAGCAACAATTTTTTTTCATCAACTCCAATGCAATTTTTGGGTATGAGAGAGGTAGAGAGGAAAAAAAGAGAGGGCCCGTGTGATTGGAGAGAGACAGAGAGAAAGGAAAAGCAAAAATAGAAAGTGTTGCAAGTAATTAATTATTTCCCTTTTAGGAAAGTGTTGCGGGTAGAAAAAAACGGAGGAAATATGCTAGTCTTTTAAAAGTCCTACATTGTACCCTTATGTAACACACCCAAAATCCATACAAGTCTAAACTACGTTGCATCGACTTTGGGAGTGTTACCGCCGCGGTGAAACGCAATGCTATTTGAAATCAAAACATTAACTTACTCTATATTATGAAAACTATATTGCAGCGGAAATAAAATGTTAACTTAAACTACAACCCGGGAATCACCATTGACCCCTTTTTATTCAAACCATTAACTAAGTAGACTTTAAATAAACTCTAGAAGGTTCAACCAAAATATTTCAGTTTAAAAACCAAAGAATATCCCTTGTATGCTCGAACTCATGCAGCAATAACAGACCTAATCTGCTCCCCATTGAAATATCATTGGTTCATCACAGGTCAACAAACAAACACAAATAACAAATAATCAGCTATGCTTAGTACGTACTTAAGCATTTAAATAGTACACTAAACATAAACAGAAGAGTAATAACAATTCCTAAACATGATACTACAAAAACATTAAATTCCGCTTTTACAATTTATTTGGCATCGCACGGGCACCGTCATCTTTCTAGAATCATATGGGTTATTTAATCCTTAATAGACAACTTGGTCTATTAGATGTAATGTAAATACGGTTTCGTTCCGTTCCACATCCATCACCTTAGTATGCATACCCCCAATATCGTACGGAACCTTCCGCCTACTTGAGTTATCAAAATTTGTAAGGACTCTACTATCGTCACAGTTGGCCTGTGTAGGAGTGTAGAACATGTCCCACACTCCCCCCATTGTTCATTACTTGTAGGAAGTCCGACTACAAGTTTATTGCGAACTATCCTTTCTAGTGATACTCAATTCATAGAACATAGCATATGATTTTTATAACATCATATAAAATCCTTTAATTTAGGCAACCTCTTATAAATCCTTGCAACAATCATTAATCATAGCATTCTAATCCAATTTCTCATTTCATGCTTGTGATACGATAGAATTACGCATTCCAATAACAATTCATTCCAATTCACAAGCCATACAATAAGGAAACACATACAGATTTCCAATTGATTTCATGTTACCAAACAATTTAATCAATCACAACCATACAATGGTTCCCTATCATGATTCTAGGTTCCAATTAAAGAATTCATAACTGAATCATGATACTAATGTATCTAACTGAACTAGTACGCGTACGTAAGCTTGTAACGGAGAATATTCGCTGACTACTTAAAACGTTCCGCTTATGAAATTGGGACCTAATTGAATAATAAAAATAATTCAGTGCTAATTCTTTGATAAAATATTAATAAAATCAGATTAATTAACTATATATGTAAAATATTGAGGTTCGAATAATAAAATAGTCGTTCTTGTTGTTTAAACTTTCCCTTCACAAATTTCATTGAAACTAACATATTTAGGACTTATTAATATCCTTGTAAATCTGATTTTTGTTAACTTGTATTATATTTGGTTAATAATAACAAAACTTATACAAATATACATAAGTATAATAAAATCAGAATTGAGAATTAGAATCATTATAAGAACTAATAGTATAATTATAAATCTGATTTCTTTTAATTCATAATATACTTTATTTATAATCACAAAACTTAATCAAAGATACATAAGAATTATGAAATCAGAATTTACAACGAAATTAAAGTTTATAGTATACCGGACTTTTGCTCCAACGACGACCACCGTGCGCGACTCACGAACTCCGGCAGCCCACCGCCTAGTTTTGCGCGCGACCACGACTCAGCACCACCACGCATAGCCTCGCGCGCGACCCACAACTCGAGCACCACCACGCCCTTGTCTCGCGCGTGAACCACAACTCGGCACCACCACACACAACACCGCAACCTCGGTGCACGAACAGGTAAGTAGACACGAACCACCGGCGAGTGGTAGCCTCGACGCAGGGGAATGAGAAAGAAAGGTAGTGAAGGACGGAGAAGAAAAAGCAAGAACACGGGAGGGAGAAATTAGAGTGACGAGGAGGGGAGAAGAAAGAGGAGAGAGAAAAACTTTTGCGGGGTAAAGTAAATAAAACGGCTGATTAACTTCAATAGGGTTTTGTTTCCTCTTTTTCTTTTTCATTTTTTTTATAGCATGTGAAACCTATGTTTGCTAGGACTTGTTTTCCGAATCAAATTCTTATTTCTCTTTTTTTTATTTGGAAAAACAAATCCAAAAACCGAATTATTATATAGTAAGGTACAAAAAGTAGTTTGTATAATTAAACTATAACTGTAGGCTTATGCAAACTATACTTCTCTGAAAATATTCCTTTTATTTTCTTATATATAAAATATTTCCTCCGTCCCTAAATAGAGTGCTCATTTCTTTTGGGCACAAGTATTAAGAAGAAATCATGTGTAGGACATTAGTTGTATTAAATCATAATTAAATATAAAAGTTGGTACACTTTTTAGGAATTGTTTATTAAGGAGAGAGAATGTGGGCCATATGGGGAAGTGGGTGATATTACAAAAATTGAAAGCAAAATAATATTTTAATTGGTGGACCCATACCAAATAAGGAAATGGGAAATCTATTTGGGACACACATAAATTTAAAAAATGGGCAATCTATTTGGGGACGGAGGGAGTAACTCCTAAAAATACGGAGTATTTGAGGTAGACAGTCTTAATGACGATCTTTTTTTGCACTTCTAAGTCCCGATACTTCAAGCATTTTCTAGTTTTCGTAAGTCACATAAGCGATAAATACGCATAAATAACAGACTTAATAGACTTTATCAAACTTTAGGTGAAAATGCGAAATTCTATCGCATTATTCCCCCCTTAAAAGAAAAGTTACGTTTCCGTAACTCACCTATCTCTTGAAAGAGCTCAGGGTACTTCATACGCATCGCATCTTCAGCTTCCCATGTGGCTTCTTTAGTATATGATTTCTCCACAACACCTTAACAATTTTGACGTCCTTATTTCTCGTACTATGCACCTTGTGGTCTAGGATCTTGATGGGTTTCTCCTCATAGCACTAGTAAAATAAATGCTTATTGCTGCGGTCTTTAAGTGGCCTATTGCGGCGGTTTTGACCGCGCAGCAATTAACGGCGCAACAATAGGTCATTAATCTGTTGCTGCGGTTTTAAACCGCAGCAATATTAAAACATATTGCTGCGGTTTTGAGAAGAAACCGCAGCAATATTTCCTGTTTATTATTATTTAAAACAGACATATTGCTTGCTTGTTTACGAGACAAACAGCAGCAATATGGATATTTTTATTATAAAAATGAGATATATTGCTGCGGTTTCTCTGACAAACCGCAGCAATATCATTTTTTAATAATAAAATATACATAATATTGCTGTGCGGTTTCTCTGACAAACCGCAAAAATATGATATATTTTTTATTATTAAAAGAGATATTGTTGCGGTTTGTCGGGAGAAACCGCAGCAATATTATGTATATTTTATTATTAAAAAATGATATTGCTGCGGTTTGTCGGAGAAACCGCGAGCAATATATCTCATTTTTTTTTTTTAAAATAATTTACATTATGCGGCAAAGCGGGAATGCGAGAATGCGGCCAAGACAACAAGCGAATGCGGCAAGCGGGATGCAGCAAATTTACGCATAAATTTCGACGGAGCTCCGTTTGTAAATTGGATAAACCCATAATTGGGAATTAACCTGTACAATATTATATGCAACAACCATCCATCATCCACAATTCATCATCCAAAATTCATCCCAACATCCATCCATCATCCACAAATCATCCAACAAACAACACCTAATCCACAAATTCATCCAACTTCCACGCACAATCCAAATTCCAAGTTTAACAATAGAAATATATAAGATTCAATAAAACATAGATATCATATGATCCAACATATATATTTATATATCATGAAATCCAATCAATTAAGTCAATAATACGATTAACCAAAGTTAGCTTTCAATAGTTATATATATAAACTAACCTAACCTATGCAATGCAATTATCAATAAAGTATCTTGCCCACTTATTTTTCACCTCATTGATTTGATCTTCAGTATAAGGATCGCGGGTAAAGGTAGTACAAGCAACCTGAAAATAATTCACCAAAGTTAGATTTCAATAGTTATATATATAAAATATGAAATGAAGTGAACAAAAAACTTACTTCATCGAAATCCTCCGAACTAGAATATAAAATGAGTGCGTCAAAAATGTTGCGCATGACAAAATAACCGCACTCGGTGCCTCCTTGTTGTTGTGGGCACTTTAACGAAAGTTTTAAGAAAATGAGTAAATTTATCGTATAATGAGAATACATAACATATGCTTTTAATTGAATAAAATAAGGCTATTATACCTTAACACATTTCCAACTAAGCTTGTTATGACGAACTTCGTTGCAGCTCATCTGAAACCTCCTAAAAGCACTACATAAAACAAAATCAAATGATCAATTACACTTTATATGCTTTATATTATAATTTAAATTCATTTAAAATATATCAAAGCGATCAACTTACGCTATCATAGGAGGTTTAATCTTTAACTTCCGCTCCTTGTGATAGCTAGCGGAATCAAAGACGTAAATAATCCCGAGCATGGGACATATGACCAGGAGCATCCAATGACGGCTATTGCAAGATTGAATAATAATAATTACTTAAAAAATTCACATGTCATGCAAAAATCAATATTTGTAAAACTATTAAGATAGAATATTACTCTTGAAAGATTGGAGCGAAGATGATACTAGCACCAGCAACGACGGATCCAGCCAAAGCACACTCAATGTAAGTCGTTAGATTCTCCAAAGAATGCACATCCGCGGTACTCTACGGGCACATCCAACAAACTCGAACAGCATCCCCAAATCCATCCAAGTTAGACTGTATTGCCCTACAAAAAATAGATAAACATAAATTTTATGTGGAAAATACAACTATCATACAATGAAATGTAAAAAAAAAAATCATAACTTTGATTATTGTTACCTCATGTACACTTGGATAATAGAAATATTAAGCATCTCCCCTTTCAAGAACTGAGCAATATCCTCCTTGGTCAGATAAGCGGTGGCATCTTCTGTATAATGGAATAATGAGCTCGGCAAGGTTACACCAACAGTATCATCGTCTGCGACGGCATGGGCAAGCGTATCTGCTAACTCCTTACAGTCTTCGGTGAGTGATTCCAAGAACGATACATCATCAACTACTTGGACTATAACGAGTAGCCGAACCGGCAGTGAAAAGCTGCTGGCTAGGACATCTAACGACCCTCCCCGAAATCCCCTTTTGTTTTTTAGGTGTCGGTGTAACCTAATAATAATTTTTGAGAACGCGCATAAGATTATGTAATTTTTACATTTAATCCTATTATTTGAACAAAAATGGATAAAATTTGAACAATTACCTCATCACCTAATATTTGCACTAAATTTTTTGGCCATTGCACCCACGTACCCAAAGCAGTTTCCGTAGTGTCGAATTCATATGCAAGGACGGGGACAGGTAGTGGCAAATGACCATACTTCTCTACAAAACGATGAATTTTCACTCGAAGGTGATCATTCATCATTCTAGACCCATGAACTATAGTGGTCTCATCAAAAGCATAAGAATGTGCATCCGCCACTAGACAAGTCTTTCCACTAGTTGGATCTATCAAATACAATCGACGGGAGTCTCGTCCTAACAATAACATAAAGTTCTTAATATATAAGATAATTATTTGTATAAAGCACATGTATATATGATAATTATTTGTATAAATTAAAGCATGAATAATATTGATATTTATTTGTATAAAGCACATGTATATATGATCCTTATTTGTATAAAGCACCATGTATATATGATCCTTATTTGTATAAAGCACATGTATATATGATAAATATATGTACCTTCGAATGAGGAGAATGAGTGTCTCCAAATCCGGATAGTGGAGTACGTAGGGAAAGTGGGGTCAGAAGTAGATGGCCCAACAGATGGTGAAGCGGTGATGGAACAACCGGTGAAGCGGTGATGGAACAAATGGAGGAAAAGGTAGTGAGTAGGCTGAAAAGTAGGCTGGACCGGAAGATGCTTTAGGTGGTGATGGAACAAATGGAGGAAAAGGTAGTCGAGTGGGCTGAAAAGCGCTGGCCCGAAGATCTTGAAGCGGGTGATGGAACAAATGGCGGAAAAGGTAGGCGAGTGGGGTGAAAAGCAGCTGGCCCGGTAGATGGTGAAGCGGTGATGGAACAAATGGTGGAACAAATGGTGGAGTAGGTAGGCGAGTGGGGGTAAAAGCGCCACATTCTCGCATATATGTGGCAATGTCGGTTCTCCACCTTTCCGCCATTTTCTGCATGAATGCTTCCTCTTGTTCCCGACTCGAGCTCCAATAGTTCCTAGGAGGTGGAAGACCAAAAGCCTTCCTATAGCCAACATTGTAGCCTCCAAAACCATAACAACGACCCGAGTGATCCGGCTTCTCTCCAAGAGCCATAAACAGGGCGTCTTTGTTACGTACGGGAGTGAACTCACCCTTGGCTTGCTTCTCCTTGTACTCCAATTGCCAAAAAACAAGTTCCAAATAACGAGAAATGTATTTAATAAATAAAAAACGTATACATGTCAAACTAAAAGTTATATATAGTGATATACATACGTATTTGTCAGTTTGCAATCTTTGTTTCCTCGAGTTGGAATAAATCGCTGTTTGGTGACTGGATCCTTCTTATGCATCGCGCACCACCGATCATCACCTCGAGTAACATGAGAGGACACCGAGGAGGATGGTGTACTAGATGACGATCTGCGAGAATCAAAACTAGGTGGAGAAAAGTTCTCCTGCTTCCACAACTCTCTAGCATCCCCATAGTTCCTTTGCCCTAAGTGGTGATGATGTGTATTCCTTTTTGCACTCTCGAGCGCCTTTTCTCGCTTTTTTCGCAATAAAAAACACATTAAGTTAGTAGAATATAATTTAATTTAATAAAACACATTAAGTTATTAGAATATAATTTAACTTACTACGGCCTCATCGACGTCATAGCCTTGCTTGAAGGTAAGCCAATCCTCCGTCTTGATGTGCTTGTATACATCCGGCGGAGTATCACCTAGCTTCTCCTTCTTTGATCGACTCCGGTCTTGGTGATCCAACCGGGATACCAATTTGCTCTTGAAATCCCTCCATCGGGAGTTCACAGCAGTCAAGTAATGCCTCTTATAGCTTATCTCGTCCGGAAGGTGAAACATATTCTGTTTTCCATCATAAACAAATAAATAAGCACGTTAGATCAACAATAGAACAATAAATCTCAAAATTGTAAATGAAACAAATCTTACCATATTGTCTGTCCACATCAAATCCAACAAGGCATGAGAAATGTTTTTCCATTTCCAATTGATGTTAAGCCTGCGTATAGAAAGACCGACCCAAATACCATACTTGGATCACCACGTGCCTAATAGAAAAAACAATTACAAAATACAAACATTAAATCCTAAGCATGGTAAATTATAACTATCTTACAATCAATAATTACCTGTTGGTCTCCCCAATTCATCAAACTGTAAGAACATATCTTCTATGTTGTGGAGATTCATCGTGGGACCTCTTTTACTCTTTTTAGCTGCCTTTGTCTTCCCACCTGACTTCTTCCCCCTCCCTTGTGCACCATAATATGCAGTGGTCTGACGAGGATCTAAGAATCAAAATAAGGAAACTATGAATTAGAGAACGAACAAATAAATGACATATTCAATATTACAATAATCGCGAACCTGAGGGGGTGGGCGACGTGGATCAGATGTCACCTCAATGTCAAGTAAAGCATTTCTATCAGCTTCTACTTCCATTCTTTCCATCCAAGCATCAAACGCATCTGCAGCACGATCGCTGTCCTCCCCCTGATCAGCCTCCTTTTCCGGGTGAAATGGTGCATCGGAATCCGATGACTGATCGCTCGAACCGTCACTAGCCATATCTGTAACATATACATAGAAACAACAAAAAGTGCTAACAAAATTTGAAACAATATATATCAACACATTATTGTAATGAAATCTATAATAAGTACATCAATTTAGTATTCAAATTACTCATATAGAACATTTTTTACCTTCAATAGGTTGCTCGATGACCGTTATACCCTCCTGGTGATCCACTCGCATGTAACTATTTTCAGTATCATACACATCCATCATATCATCAGTTGGGATTGAGAAAGGGGGAATATCATCAAACTTATCATATTCTTCTTCATCGTCAACATCACCAACTCCTAAAATTCGCCTTTTACCATTAACAACAATGCACCACTGAGTGTCTACAGGATCAGATACATAAAACACTTGTTTTGCTTGTGATGCGAGGATAAAAGGTTCTTCAGTGTCACGCAGACGACTCATATCGACTAGAGTAAAACCACACTCATCCTTTCGCAAACCACGTCTATTATCCGCCCACTTGCATTGAAAAATAGGCATAGTGAAGTCACAAATAATCGAGCTCCCATATTTCCTGAATGATCCCATAATATGATTGTGTAGCATCAATCGGAGTTTTATCCTTTGCACTCGCATACTCCCTAGATGATGCAACCATTGAAACCCCACAATTCTGTACCACCTTCGATTTCTTGTCTTGACGTTCAGTGTAAAAGGTAAATCCATCGATATCATACCCCTCATACGATTTAAAACTGTCACGTGGACCGTATGCCAACCACTTAATTGTATCGGGTACATGATGGTCGTTTGCGAGACAATTCACCAATTACTTTATTATGGAACCAATCAATGAAAGACTCGTTATGCTCATTCATCAACGCCCTCTCCCCTTTTGACGGGTTTTTGTGGCGCAATTCACACATATGTCTCTCTAAGTATGGATTAACTTCAGTAACATGGTGCAACACGAAAAGATGAGCTTTATTCAACTCACTCAATGAAGGCGAAATATGTCGCATTCCGACACCACCCTTGCCTTCTAACCTTCCCTCGTGTCTGGACTTTGGAAGGCCTATCGTCACAGCATTAGCAAAATGAGAAGAACAATATCCTCCAACCTCTTCGGCAATTGTTCCTTGAATAATACTCGCCTCTCGGTCTTCTTTGGGTTCCTCACTTTCTTTTTCAAAGAACCCATATGTCTCTCAAAAGGGTATGCCCATCTTAAAAACACAGGACCACACAGTTTAATCTCTCTTACCAAATGAAGGACTAAATGAACCATAATGTCAAAAAAAGAAGGTGGAAAATACATCTCAAATTGACAAAGTGTTATCACCACCTCATTTTGCAAAGCATCCAACTTATCAGGGTCAAGAACCTTGTTGCATATGGTATTGAAAAATGAACACAACCTCGTGATGGCAAGCCTGACATGTTTTGGAAGAATCGCGCGTATTGCAATCGGCAAAAACACTTGCATCAACACATGACAGTCATGGGACTTCAGCCCAATTAATTTCAGATCACTCAAAGAAACAAGTCTTCTCATGTTAGATGAGTATCCAGTGGGAACCTTAATACCGTATAAACACTCACAGAACAATCGTTTCTCTTGCCTAGACAATGTATAACAAGCTGGAGGCAAATATGTTGTTGTTCCCTTTCCTTTCTTAGTTTTTTCCTTAATCTTTGGCCATAAATTAGGCCGAATCTTCAATTTCTCCATATCTCTGCGAACTTTCAGACCATCCTTAGTTTTTCCCGGCATATTCAACAGAGTACCAATAATTGCATCACAAACATTTTTTTCAATGTGCATTACATCGAGACAATGTCTAACTGGTAAGTATTTCCAATAAGGAAGTCTCCAGAATATAGACTCTTTTTTCCAACTGACACCATCGTCTTCCGAAGGTTTAACCCCCTCACCAAATATTGTGCCCTTCCCCTTAACACGATTATAAACTTCTTTTCCGGTCAACGGTCTAGGAGCTGGAGCATTTTCAACTAACCCGTTAAATGATGCTTTTTTCTTTCGATATGGATGAGAATTATGTAGGAATTGCCTATTAATGATATAGACATGTTTCCCACAATGTGGCAAATGTGTAGCCTCCATACCATTCTCACAAATGGGACATGCCTTTTTTCCTTTGACCTTATACCCCGACAAATTGCCATAAGCAGGATAATCATTTATAGTACAGAATAGCATAGCACGAAGCCTGAAATCTTCATTGGAATACGCATCAAATACCATAACACCTTCGTCCCACATCTTTTTCAGATCTTCGATGAGAGGTGCAAGATATATGCCTATATCATTTCCCGACTGTTTAGGCCCAGAAATTAAGAGAGACAACATAATATACTTCCGCTTCATGCACAACCATGGAGGAAGATTGTATATCACTAACAGAACAGGCCAAGTACTATGTTGACTACTCAAAGTACCGTAAGGGTTCATTCCGTCCGTACACAATGCAAGTCTCAATTTCCTAACTTCCTGACCAAATTCCCGATATCTGGAATCTATAGCCTTCCATTGAGGAGAATCTGCTGGATGCCTAAGCATCCCATCTTTCTTTCTCCGATCAGCATGCCATCTTAGGTTCTTTGCATCTTCTTTGATAGAAAATAGCCTCCTAAACCTTGGCACAATTGGAAGATACCACAACACTTTCGCAGAAGGACCCGTATTGCCCGGCCCAGGCTCAACCCCATCCGGCAATTTATAGCGGGACTTACCACACCTCGGACATTCATAAAGGTCTGCATTCTCATTTCGATACAATACGCAATCATTCGGACATGCATCAATCCGCTCATATTCTAAACCCAAAGGACACATTAATTTTTTGGCATAGTAGGTGGATTTTGGTAATAAATTACCCTCAAGAAACATATCTTGTAAAGCTTCTAAGAGTTCTGTGAAGCCTACATCAGTCAAATTATGTTTCGCTTTGATGTTGAAAAGGGTTAAAACCCCACTCAATTGAGTGTATTTTGTACACCCTGGATAAAGGGGTTTCCCAGCAGCTTCAGACAAACTGCTAAACACTCGTGACCGCTCTTTAAAATGGTCACGTGCCCCTTCCAACATCTCACCTAATCGATCATCACCAAACTCTTCATCCTCAGTATCACTATTATCTCCGTGATCATTTTCATTACCTACAACATCATCACCTTCTATCCTAACATGATGATCTTCAATCACAAATTCATTCTCTGCCCCAACATTCGACATATCAATCTTTAATGAGTTACTAGTGCCATCATCAACAATAACCCTATTCTGAGTATACTTTCCCTTCTCACCATGCCATAACCAAATATAATACTCAGCTCTAAATCCTCGACGAATAATATGATCTCTTATTAACCTAATATCAGAAATCGTATTCACATTGTAGCAATCAACACATGGACAATATATCTCATCCTCGCAAGTAAGTTGTTGATGCTCTACAGCACGTTTACAAAACTCATTCACACCTTGTACGAACTCCAACGTATTCCGCTTTCCATACATCCAACTTCGATTCATTTCTAAAAACCCCCACACATATATACATCCATTAAAACTTATTATCAATTAAAAAATTCACATAAATATAACACAACAAACTAATATTCAATGCATGCTTCCATTGGGTCCTTATCACTCCAACCTAACCCATTCTTAAACGTCCAATCCCACTAGTGAATGCATGTATCATCTTTGATTCTAAGTAAAATTCGGCAACATTTCCCTTCAGTTCTCCAAGTACACGATGAAGATAATTGCTTATCTTATATGCACCCGGAGAACAAATTAGGGAAATGATTAACCGTATTTCACTTAGAATCAAAGAATCAACACACATTCACTACCTAAGTGAGATGTGACGTTTAAGAACAGTCCCAAAACGGGGACTATTCAAGACTTACTCCTAATGAGTAAATCTTGAACGGGTATCTAGGCATTATGATGTACATAAAAAAATCGCATTCAAGCGATTCCAAGTCATCACCAAACAACAAATACCAAACCATTCCTTAGATTTCCCTTCCTCTCCCATTGGTGAGTCTATAAATATGAAGGCATTGCAAAAAAACAATCGCATTATACATACAAACAATCGCATTTAAGCGATTTCAAGTCATAACCAAACAACAAATACCAAACCATTCCTTAGATTTCCCTTCCTCTCCCAATGGTGAGTCTATTAATATGAAGGCATTGCAAAAATAAGCCCATTATATATATCACTTCAAACAATTCACCACACTTATGCAAAAACAATCCCGTATAACATTCTAGGACATACAAAAACTTAAGCAAAATCATCACAAATTTAGTTTTTAATCCTTAAATCTCATAAGTAATCATATATATATGTTATATTGAGCATTTTTAACTACAATTTAAGCCAATTTTTTTATAAATGAAAAAAGACAATTGAAAATTAATAAGAATTAATGAAAAACTAACCGTATGACAAGGGGAAGGTGGCCCTAGCGGCTGTGAACGGAGTAGAGGAGCGCAAAACCGGCCGAAAACCGCACCAAAAGAAGGCCGAAAACCGCACAAAAGAAGGCCGAAAACCGCACCAAAGAGGGGCGAAAACACGGCCGAAAACCGCTCCAAAAAGGCCGAAAACCACCGGAAAAACGAGTTAGGTACCCTTGTCGCCGGAAACCGAAACCTTGTTGCCGGAAAATGAAACCTTATCGCCGGAAATTTGAAGATGGTGAGAGAGTGCGAGAGTAGAGAGAAAGAGAGAGAGTGCGAATAGAGAGAGAGAAAGTAGAGAAACAGTGAAGCAAAAAAAAAAAAACCCGTGTTTTAGATCTAAAGTACGGGGGATATTGCTGCGGTTTCGTCGAAACCGCAAAGCAATATATTAAAATAATGTTTAAAAAAGGATTTTTTAACGCAATAATACAAACTTTGGCCCGTTCTCTCGCAATAATACAAACTTCGATTATTTTTTAATAATACAAACTTTAGGCCAAAATTCCTCCAAGTGGGTCAAAATTCCTCCGAAGTAGGCCAAAATCGGCCAATAAAAAAGCGACACGTGTTCAACTTGACCTACTGGAGGAATTTTGGCCTAAAGTTTGTATTATTAAAAAATAATCAGAAGTTTGTATTATTGCGAGAGAATGGGCCAAAGTTTGTATTATTCCAGTTAAAAAATCCTTAAAAAAATATTATTTTAATATATTGCTGCGGTCTCTGTCAGAAACCGCAGCAATATATTAAAATAATATTTTTTTAAACATTATTTTAATATATTGCTGCGGTTTCTGACAAAAACCGCAGCAATATATTAAAATAATATTTTTTTAACATTATTTTAATATATTGCTGCGGTTTCTGAAAGAGACCGCAGCAATATATTTCAGGAACAAAATGTTACACTTTTTTGAAAAAATCCGTTGGATATATATTGCTGCTGTTTTCTCTAGAAAACGCAGCAATATTGTTGGTCAAAAGGTCAACTATTTGGCCAAAGCTTACTGTTGCAACCATATTGCTGCGGTTTTTAATAAAAACCGCAGCAATATAATTATTTTATAATTTACCTTTTTTTTTGTCGTTATATATTGCTGCGTATGGGTAAAACCGCAGCAATATCACCGCAGCAATAAGCATTAATTCTACTAGTGTAGGACAATGTTTCGTTTAACTCGACGGTCTCGGGTTCTAGGACATGCGACTCGTCAGGTACGTACTTCTAGAGTTGGGATACGTGAATCACGTTGCGGACCCTTTCTAACTCGTTGGGCAATTCTAAGCGATAAGCCACTTTGCCTACTCGTGCCAAAATGTCATATGGTCCTATGAACTTAGGACTTAGTTTCCCTTTCTTCCCAAATCGTATCACTCCTTTCATTGGGGACACCTTAAGCAGCACTTTTTCACCAACTTCATAATTTTCTTCCCTTTGCTTTTGATCCGCATAGGACTTTTGTCTGTCCTGTGCAGCTCTAATCTTTTCTTGAATAAATCGCACCTGATCCACGATTTCTTGAATCATTTCAGGACCTAACACCACGGTCTCACTAATGTCGTTCCAGCACAAGGGACTACGACACTTTCTCCCATACAATGCTCCGAATGAAGTCATTTTAATACTAGCATGATAACTATTGTTGTATGAGAACTCTATGAGCTTCAAATCGTCTTTCCATGATCCTTGGTATTCTAAGGCACAAGCTCTTAACATATCTTCCAAGGTCTAGATGGTTCTTTCTGTTTAACCGTATGTAGCTGAGTGAAAGGTTGTACTCATCAATAGCTCACTACCAATTGCTTCATGGACCTTTTTCCAGAAATTCGAAAGCAATCGCGAATCCCTATTTGACACTATACTCGTGGGTACTCCATGCAATCGAATGACATGCTTAATGTATGCTTTGGCTAGGGCTTCCATACTCCACGTGTCTTTCATGAGTATGAAACTCGCTGTTTTAGTTAATCTGTCCACTATCACCCTTATTGTGTTATTGCCTCCCTGACTCCTAGGTAAGGCTACGACGAAGTCCATGGATATCGAATCCAACTTCCATGTTGGAATGTCTAGAGGTTGGATTTTGCCTCGAGGTCTCTTGTGTTCACTCTTAACCTTCTGACACGTCAGGCATTTGGAAACAAACTCGGCTACTACCCTCTTCATTCCAGGCCACCAAAACATCTTTTTGAGGTCCTTATATAACTTATCCCCCCTAAGTGGAAGGAATAGTTCGTATTATGACCTTCACTCATTATATTTTGCTTCAACTCCTCACATTTTTACGGTACACACCACCGACCCTTGTAGCGTATACTCCCATCTTCATGGATCTCAAACCCTTCTGCATTTCCCTCCTTAAGTTTTGCTTTTACCCGCTCAAGTTTCACATCCCCAGCCTCTCTTATTTCATCTAGGAAGTTGGGCTGGATGGTTAGGGCACTCAATAACTTTTCCAATTCCCCTTCATCAACCACTTCAATCTGCAGTTTAGAAAATTCTTCACAAAGTTTGTCGGCAGCTACCAAGGTGTTCAGGCTATGGCTAGATTTGCGACTCAATGCATCAGCAACAACGTTTGCTTTACCCTCATGGTATTGTATTTCTAAATCATAGTCCTTAATGAGTTCTAACCACCTGCGCTGTCGCATATTAAGGTCTTTCTGGGTGAAGATGTATTTGAGACTTTTGTGGTCAGTGAAAAATCTACAAGTCACCCCGTAAAGGTAATGTCTCCAGATTTTTAACGCAAAAACAATTACGACCAACTCTAGGTCTTGTGTTGGGTAATTAACCTTATATGGTTTGAGTTGATGGGAGGCATAAGCTATGACTTTCCCATTTTGCATAAGAACACAACCCAACCCATTCTTTGACGCATCACTATAGACATCATACCCCTCATCCCCGTTAGGCAAGCCTCGAACAGGTGCTGAGGTTAATCTATCTTTGAGTGTTTGAAAAGCTTTCTCACTGTCTTCAGTCCAGTTAAACTTGCAATCTTTCTTCATTAAGTTAGTCATGGGTTTTGCTATCTTCGAAAAGTCTTTAACAAACCTCCTATAATATCCAGCTAAACCCAAGAAACTCCTGATATCTGTGACATTCTTTGGTGTAGGCCATTTACTCACAACTTTTATCTTTGCAGGATTTACTGACACACCCTCCTTAGAGACGAAATGACCCAAAATGACACTTTTTCTAACCAAAATTCACACTTAGAAGACTTTGCATACAATTGGTTCTCCCTCAGTGTCTATAAAATAAGCCTCAAATGTCCCTCATGTTCCTCCTTGCTCCTTGAATAAATCAATATATCGTCTATGAACACGACTACAAATTTATCGAGATAGGGTCGAAAAATCCTATTCATGAGGTCCATGAAAACAGCAGGTGCATTGGTTAACCCAAAAGGCATGACGGTAAACTCATAGTGTCCATACCTAGTCCTGAAGGCAGTTTTAGGTATATCTTGTTCAACAATCCTCAATTGATGGTAACCAGATTTTAAGTCAATTTTAGAGAACATCCCTGCACCCCGAAGTTCGTCAAACAAGTCATCTATCCTAGGTAATGGATATTTATTTTTCACAGTGACATTGTTCAACTCACGGTAGTCTATACACAACCTCAAACTACTATCCTTCTTCTTCACAAATAAGACAGGGGCTCCCCATGGTGACATACTAGGTCTAATGTACCCCTTCTTTAGCAGTTCTTCCAACTGGTTCTTCAACTCACTCATTTCTGCTGGAGCCCTTCGGTGTGGGGCTTTTGAGAATGGTCCAGTTCTAGGTACTAGGTCAACAATGAACTCTACATCTCTCCTTGGCGGCATACCAGGTTTTTATTCAGGAAAAACATCCTGGAATTCTCTGACTATAGGCACATCCTTAGGTTTCAATGAATCATCATCAACCCTCCTCACGGAACACATAAATAGAGGTCATCCGTTGTCTATATAACTCTTCAGTTGCAAGGCATTGATTACTTTAAAGGAAATTCCCAATGGTGACCTCGAACTTTTCGAGTTTCTCATTAGTGACCCTCAGTTTTTTTTATTCCCATCAGTAACCCTCAATTATTGTTCTAGTTCCAAATGTGACCTTATAAAGCAAAAATTTCGTTAATTCCATTAACTTTTCGTTCGAACTAATGTCTTAGCACACAAACCAAGGTTCTTCTAATCAATTTTGATGTCAAATTTAACCGTTAATGACCAAAATGACACTCAATTCCTTAGCCGACCAATTTTTAGGCATGAAAGCCAATTTAGACTTTAAGTTTGACCCTTGAGGGCTAAAATGAGTCCCAAAACTTTAACCGAGCAATATTTGCAGCATGCAAACCAAGACAATTTTCAAGCACGTAAATCAAGACATTTATTATAATGAAAATTTAGCAAAACTAACAGTTTTTTACTCTATAAGGTCACATTTGGGAATAAAACAATAATTGAGGGTTACCAGTGGGAATAAAATAACTTAAGGCCACCAATGGGAAACTCGAAAAGTTCGAGGTCTCAATGGATCATCCTCAATCCTTCTCATGGAACACATAAATAGAGGTCATCCCTTGTCTATATAACTCTTAAGTTGCAAGGCATTGATTACTTTAATGCCTGGTTCTCGAGGTATTCTCCTCTATGACACCCTTTTCCCCGAAGAGTTTCTCAATTCCACCTTCTGTGCATCACAGTCTATCCTAGCCTTGTACTTTCCAAGCTAATCCATTCCAAAAAGCACGTCTAGGTTCGATAGGTTACACTCTATTAGATCGGAAGGAAAGAAGCCCTCCCCTATTTTCAGCGAGACATTTAGGAATTTCTTAGAGCAATTAACAAAATCCCCAGACGGAATAACTATAAGCACTGAAATTGACTGGGACTCGACCAGTTCTAGAGTTCTAACAATTGTATGGGCAATAAAAGAAAAAGATGCTCCAGAATCGAACAACAATTTAACAGGAATTGAGTTAATAGAGAAAGTACCCGTGACAACATCTCTACGAGCTTCCTCTTCGCTAGCCATCATCATATACAACTTCCCTTTGTCCTTATTATCATTATTGTTGGTCACATGGTTCCCATTTGGTGCATGATTATTTGCATTGGTTGGAGGTTTGGAGTAATTAGAGTTCCCTGACCCATTGATGCATTTCCACCATTCCCATTCCATTCCCGTTCCCATTCCTAGGCTTGTCTCCATAGTTCCCTTTCTTCTGACCATTGGGGTTAATCTTATTCTTTGAGTAGCACTCATACGCTCTATGCCCCATTTTCCCACATTCACGCGACACTCCACCTTGTTACCCTCGCAATTCCTCCTAGGATGGTTATTTGGGAACTTCTTACACCTATACATACGCTCAGGTCTGCGGTTGTTGGTGTTATTGTTGTGGTTATTGTTATTGTTGTTGGGTCCCTTACCGAAGTTACTTTGGGAGGTTTGATTGTTCTGGTTCCCATGGTGTTTCTTTTCAAGTCTTTGAACTTCCGGGTTTGGGTTCTATTTTCTCTTCTCACCTTATTTACATCCTTCCTCTCTTTTCCTTATTGCATACAAATGGGCAGCTTTGCCAAAAACATGGTCCAACGAGGCGAAAGTATCTCCCCACAGTCACCCTTGCAGGTTAAGGGTAAGCCCTAATTCAAAGCATGAGGCCTTTGCTTCGTCAGTAGGGGCCATGTCAGGAGCAAATCTCATCAGTTCAAGGAACTTGCAGTAATATTCCTCAACAGACAGGTTCCCTTGCTCTAGCATAATAAACTCTTGGGCTTTACGCTTTTTGAGGTAAGGTGAGTAATACTAATCCCTCAAGGCTTTCTTGAAGGTTTCCCACCCAAAGTCAGGTTGTTTGAGGAGGTTGTCTTTAGCTTGGGTCCACCAAAAGTGGGCATCCCTCTGTAGGTAATAGCTTGCTAAGGGCACAGTCTTGTCATCTGGAAAGGTGAGGGTAAAGAAAAGCTTATCAAACTCCCCAACCAAATTTTCCAATTCTTCTGGCCCCCCTTTCCCATTTAGCACTACTAGGTTCCTATGGGCAACCTTTTCAGACAAGTGCCCATCCCGGTTATGCCCTGGGGTTAGGTTAGCTGTAATCTGCACTAGGTCACGAATCGATTGCTCGACATTCAGAGAGGCCTCAAGCACACCGCCATGACGAACCATTCTGCGCTGAAAAATGACACAACTACTATTTCAGTGACATACACATAGTCTTTTTATTGCGAACTATAATTAAGTCTCTATTGGGTATTAACTTGCAATATAAACATCTCAAATAAGACGTTACATCAAATAATAAAAGAATGAAAATAGTGTATTATTATTGAAAAGGGAAAATTTGTTGTTTCCAAGGAATACATAATATGAATAAATAAGGAATCAAAAATTTTAATTTGCTACTTGGCATGCAAGCCTTATTAAAACTGAAATAAACAAATAAAATAATATTCTAATCCTAATTATACTTTCAAAAGAGACTAGGGACTATAATGGTGAGCTTTGTCATCTGAGTTAGGATTTTCTATTCTTTCTTCCATATCGGCTTCGTCCTCAAAAGGCTCGTCATCCTCTATAGGTTCATCTTCTTCCATGGGTTCTTCCTCTTCTATAGGTTCTTCTTCTTATTTGGGCCCTTCTTCTTCTTCGTGGTCATTTTCCTCAATCGCATCCTCTTCAACAGGCTCATTTTCATTAGGATCTTCCTCTTCCTCATTTTCTAAGTCAAGTATAGGTGCAACATGATCTTCCCCAATCACTGTGATAAATGTCCTATTATTCCCTTCATCATCGGAAATGTAGGTAATAGTTCTAAGGTTTGACGCTATTTGGTAGTCCTCGGGTATGAATTCATCCTCAAAAGTTTAGTATCTTGCTCTTTTTACATCTCTAGGTGACGTTTGTGGCTCAGTTTAAACTCTAGGATTCTCATAATTTACATCTACAACCTTAGTTCCCGAGCTTTCCTCCCACATGATAGGTTCCTCTAACTGGAGGTGATAAGGTAGAGGGCTCTTCACTTCTTTTCTCACGAATTTTCCATTCATACAAGTCTAAACTACGTTGCATCGACTTTGGGAGTGTTACTACCGCGGTGAAACGCAAGGCTTATTTGAAATCAAAACATTAACTTACTCTTTATTATGAAAACTAAATTACAGCAGAAATAAAATGTTAACTTAAACTACAACTCGGGAATCACCATTGACCCCTTTTTATTCAAACCATTAACTAAGTAGACTATAAATAAAGTCTAGAAGGTTCAACCAAAACATTTCAAAAGTTTATAAACCAAAGAATATCCCCGGTATGCCCGAACTCATGCAGCAACATCAGCATACCTAATCTGCTCCCCATTGAAATATCAATGGTGCATCACAGGTCAACAAGCAAACACAAATAACAAACAATCAAATATGTTGAGTACGTACTTAAGCAGTTAAATAGTACACTAAACATAAACAGAAGAGTGATAACAATGCCTAAACATGATACTACAAAAACATTAAATTCCGTTTTTACAATTTATTTGGCATCGAACGGGCACCGTCATCTTTCTAGAATCATACGGGCTACTTTATCCTTAATAGACAACTTGGTCTATTAGATGGAATGTAAATACAGTTTCATTCCGTTCCACATCCATCACCTTAGTAGGCATATCACCAAGATCGTACAGAACCTTCCGCCTACTTGAGTTATCAAAATTTGTAAGGACTCTACTATCGTCACAGTAGGCCTGCGTAGGAGTGTAAAACATGTCCCACACTGCCCCCAATGTTCATTACTTGTAGGGAGTCGGACTACAAGTTTATTGCTAACTATCCTTTGTAGTGAAACTCATTCACACAAAATTAAGAATATGATTTTTATAACATCATATAAAATCCTTTAATTTCGGCAACCTCTTATACATCCTTGCTACAATCATTAATCATAGCCTTCCAATCCAATTTCTCATTTCCTGCTTGTGATACGATAGAATTACGCATTCCAATAACAATTCATTCCAATCCACATGCCATACAACAAGGAAACACATACAAATTTCCAATTGATTTCATGTTACCAAACAATCTCATCAATCACAACCATACAATTGTTCCCCATCACGATTCTAGGTTCTAATGAAAGAATTCATAACTTAAACATGATACTAATGTATCTAACTGAACTAGTACGCGTGCCTACGTTGTAATGGAGAATCTTCGTTGACTACTTAAAACGTTCCACTTATGAAATTGAGACCTAATTGAATAATAAAAGTAATTCATTGCTACGTTTTTGGTAAAATATTAATAAAATCAGATTATTTAACTATGTAAATTTCATTGAAACTAACAATTTTAGGACTTAATAATACTCTTGTAAATCTGATTTTTGTTGACTTATATTCACTAGTGGAAAAAGTACAACCGATGCGGTCAAAATCGGGATTACCGCTCCGGTTTTGGGTCGCATTGGTTGGACTCGCAACAGTCCCCAAATATTAACTGATCCGGTCTTAAACCGGATCAGTTAATCATTTACTGCTTGGGTTTTGGGTCAAAACTGCAGCGGTTGACCACCCCAAAAACCAAAAAATTTTTTTTTTTTTTTTTTTTTTACATTTTTTCATTATTAATCGCTATAAAATCAATAGTATATATCAATACTCATTTTATTAAGCATATTATGCTTAATTGAAGGATAAGCATAAATAATTAGATACATAAAAATATTAACTATAATCTGTTGAATGTTCTTGATTAAATAACTGTTCTCTGAGAGTTTCTTCTGATTATAGTGTTCATCAATATCCGTCTCACCAACCTAAGAGATCGAGTTACGATTTCCAGCCACATCCATCTCTTTGTCGCGAAGTTCTTCTTCACAGCCTCCATCCATAACAATACTTAGCTCTTCTAATCAACCAGAATTTGCAATCTTCCCACCATAGTCCCTCAACACCTCCCTGATAGCTGCCACAAATCTATTAACCTTATCCATTGAGACCTCAACAACAAAGCCAACCCCACCATATCAATATACCTAATACATGCAACGAGCACTTATATGCCAGCAACAATTTCACTGATGGTCAAAATGAAAAAGGAAAAGTTTGCTGAAGATAAAGTTTGCTGAAGATAAAGTTTGCTAACCTGTCTAGAGGGAAGCAACCTTGCTGTCCATGATATCAAAAAGAGGGCTGACAACACCGCACTTGTTTAATCTTCCATTTAGTTCAATCACAATGTTGTAGTTATAGGTGATGTAATCAAACATTCAAATTTGGCAGAAATGAGCTCAAACAAATTACTTTCCAATCAACCAATACCATATTCATTATCTAAAAGTTATACCCAATTACCAAAATTTCACTAACCAATCAAACCATGAATATCTGTTGGACGAAATGCCCCAATGAACGAAAGAAAACAAAATTAGATACCATCCTATCCCAGTACCAATAATTCATCATGAAAGAAAAAGAGTATAATGTACATCTCCAAAACAGTTTTTATGGCGTTGTAGACATGTTCATAGCTCGATTTGATTTTGAAGCAGAAAGTAAGTTATGGTTGATGCAATACCAAATGAAGCTTAATGAAGAAGATATACCTCCTACTTAGCCAGCTTTAGCTCTGCCTCTAATAAGTTATGGTTGATGATATACCTCCTGCTTAATGAATAGCTTCAGTAGCTTTTAACTTTCCATCCACGTTCTGAAGCTCTTCATCAAGCTGCAATGCAGAACAAACCAACTTTTGATTAACAAACAACCTAGGGTCAATCTCATACGAACACAGAAGGTGTGTCAAACATAAGCTGGGTGAATTTTTAATACGAAGATTATGCATATCACTACGATATGGTGCTAGTGAAAAGCAAAATTTGATCTACATGCGAAAAATGGTGGAATTTTTCAATTATTATGTCATAATAATAGAAACCATAAAGGCACATTAAGAGTCCTTGTAGAGAAGCGTTGTTTTGCGAGCGGCTCATCCTAGATTCATGATTTCGGGACTTTGTACCTCTAAAAGATTCTTTTCCCAGATCTACTTCAACACAGAAGAACTTCTACAGAAGATAAATCCTTGGAATTTAATCAAGTTCATTGAATTGCAATGTCCTCAGTTTCATTGACAGGAGAAAAGATAACTTGTCTTTCTAATCATTTATGACTATGATTTGTTTGTTAACTTGCTCTAGACAATGAATGTACAACATTCTATAATACTGTTATGTGCCACAAGAGAGGAAGCTACCTTATTTGCCACTAACAGCTTGATTGGTATTTTTTCATTTAAGGAAAGAGAGGGGATGAAATTGGACTTAAAGTCACCCAAAAATTCAGTGTACTCACTATCACAGTCTCCAACAAGAAGGAAATAAGCCTGCAAATGATGGACAATTTTTAGACAATCAACAGTTTTTGTAGCTGCAGCCAGTGCCTACATTTCAACAAGCAAAATATCAGATTGTAGGTGCAGCAAGATTATGATTTTACAAAGCAACCTTGAACGACAGATATTGCTACTCTTCTTCAGCCATTTTTAAGAAAGGAACTCAATATAGAGACATAATATTTAAGGTCAAAGCTTTTTTAGTTCACACCCAACAATTGAGGGGGAGATGAGGGGAAAATGTACAGGATGATGACAAGGACTAATGTGCTCACTGCACAATGTTGAAAAATAAAGAAACCCAAGCAAGGAGCTTCTATATTATTAGGTAAAAGATCCATAGAATTATACACAAAAGGACAATTCAGCGCATACAAGACACTAAGCAGATGAGGAGATTCACAAAATAGCCTAACCGTCCTCTCTCCCGGCCTAAAAGCGCCTTATTGGCTTCAAACCCTCCCACCATCCCATGGCTCCTCCACCTCTGCTCCTCTCCCAAATTCTGTTTCACTTTGCTCTAAGGGTATAAAAAAATGTCGAGAAGTTTCTCACTCACAATCATCGGTTTTTTATTGTTTTTAAGGACAATTAATGCATCGATATATCCATTTCAACAAAAGCTCTGGTGGGCATAACTTCTACCATTTCTAGCTGCTAATTATTGCAATGTGAAAGCAGCAACAGCAACAAAAAATAACACTGTTTTTCTATTATTTATTCATGCAGAAAATTAACCTCAGCATAGTGGAACTTTAAGAAAGGAGACAATGATGTAAATCAAGAGCATTAATTTATCATGGCTTTACAATTAACCAATTAGAAGCAAATCTAAACCCAATCAAATCAAACTAATAACCCTTAATCATCAATTTCATATTAAAATCAATGAAATTCATCAAATTTCACCCCACATTATACAGCAAAAATAATCAAATCCAATTCTCGATAAATTCAACTCAAACAATTCAATTTCATCAAAAGCACTAACCCTAACCCTCAATCCCTCAATTCCATACCTTAGAGAAATACTGAGTTGGTACTGACATAGTAGTCGCCTCCAAAAATCGATCCAAATTCGTCGAATTCGAAGCACAATCATCAGATTCCATTCGATTCTCTGACGAACTGGAGTGCAATAAAGACACAAAAAAAAAAGGAATTGAAGAGGAAAAAGTTGCAGAATAAAAAACATTAACCCTAGATTTAATTGAAAATTTAAACGAATTGAAGAGTGAAGCATGTCCAAGAACTCTAAGATCGTCTTCTTGCACTACATGTCATCATACAACACATACATCAAAGTAACAGAATCTCGCAACAAATTCATTTTGCTCTACTGAAATTCAAAATCACAATCACAACTAAAATTCCTAGATTATAACTACCAACAAAATTCATCAAATTCAACCTCATTAATTCCAAAGTCACAGCTAAAAGAGCAATTACGATATCAAAAAGCAATAAATTCCTGAAATGAAGTAAGTAATTAGGGAGAGATAAAAAAAATATTATACGGTGTTTTTTCAGCGATCTTGAGCGTTGACATCGGCGCCAAAATCAATCAAACAATGAGCAACATTGATCCAACCATGAAGCGACGCAACATGAAGAGAAGTCTGATTATCGTAATCCCTAGCATTAACCAGTGTGTGATCTTCTTCGAGAAGCTTCCGTACCGCATCCGGCGTCGTCATTTTGATGAGCATGCCATAAAATCGCCGAAGTTCTGCTAACCCTATGATGCAACCTCCTGATTTAGCTACCCCAGATTACCAAACCAACCTGATGCAATGTAACACCACGAATTTTTCGCTTATAATTTATTCGAGTTATTTTACCCTTTATTATTATTTTTAGTTAAAATTAGAATATTTTACTTCTTAAAAATATTATATCTTATGTTATTTGTTTTTCAACTTTTAAAATGTTATATTTATATTATCTATTTGATGAGAAATTATATATTTTCTAGTATTTAGAATTGCGCGTTTGAGCTAGTATTTTAATTTACTCAATTTTTGTCGCGTTTTGGACCGTTAGCGTAACGAAATTTAGTCCGCCTCTTTTACTAAAGTGCTGCCCAAAATTTCTGGTAAAGGAGGGAGAAACTTGAAGGGTTTTAATCAATTTTTAACCTCTTGTAACCCCCAATTAATTACCCAACTTAAACTCCATCCTTTAAGGTTTGTAACCCCTTTTTTTCTTTTTCAACTCCACTTTGCTGCTGGAAAAAATCAGGAATAAACAGAAACGTGCTTCACAACTCTTCTTCTTCTCTCTTTCGCATTTTCGGCCATTTCTGCACACCTAACTTGTTTGCATCGTATCTCCTTCGTTTCTTATCGGATTTGGGCGTGTGAGTAGTGAAATTCATCTTCTCGGAGAGATCTTGCTCGTGGTGTGATTTTTTTTTTTTGAAGAAAGTGAAAGACGTGACTGCAGTTTTCATTCCAATCAGACGAGTCAATCGGGTTTTCTGGAGTTTTCGGGAACGATGTTATTCTCTTCCTTCTCTGCCATTCGAGTATTATTTTCCACCAAAAAAATCAAGGTAACTAATGGCGTTCCTAAAGCGATTAGTATTTGTATAGGATTTATAATTGTTTTTAATAGTTAAGTGGGTTAGTATCATGCTAGGAATTTGGGTAGGAAAAATTATGTGTTTATGTGTGCTGTGTTCTTGCCAAATTCAGGAGGTTCTTGTTTGATAATCATAATTATAATTACTTTGTTTTCTTCTTTTGCTATGCTCATATTTGTATAGTTTGTATTTGTAGGTAGATTGTTGTGAGTTATGTGGGTGAAGTTTGGGTGGGTTCGTGGTTGACGTTGGAGGTCACTTATGTTGCTGCCAAGTTGTTGTTGTCTTCTGTTGTTCGTGGACTGTTATTTTGTCTTCTGTCTTCTATCGTGTTGCCTTGTTGTTGTTGTTGGTGTTGTGTGGGTTGTAGTATGTGGAAGTTTATATGATAATTCTTGCATGAGACCATGTTTAGGCTGGGCTAAACTTTTTAGTTTTAACAAGTCTTAAGTGCTTTATATGTGTTTCCTTGTATTGGATCTACTTTTTTTTAATTTATTGCAGGTTATATCTCGTTTCTTCTTTTTGTTAGAATGAAAGTCAGCTATATAGCATTATGACATTGCTTATTTATTTAGCATTTAGATTATAACTTTATTATTATAAACATGATGATTGTTTGGCATATTGGGCTATGAGCATTGTATTATGATTATTTTTTTATAAGCAGTTTATAAGTATGTCATAATTATTTTGTGGTGAGTATGGGTTGAGTTATATTATATATACATATTTATTTATTTATCTTGGAGTTATTATTATTATTAATTTAATAATACTATTATTATTTTGGGAAGAATGCTGTTTGGAATTGAAATTCTTGGGTTGCGATCCTAGATTTCTGCTGATTTGGTGTAAGGCCTTAAGGGCATCCGTGTGATTTGATGATTGAGTATTATTTTATTATTATTATTGTTTGAGAGCAAGATTATCCGAAGGAACGTAATCCCGAGGTGAAGAACATGCAAACCATAGGACGTAATCCCAGGTATACCTTGGTTTTGTTGTCGTCCGAGAGGTCGGTGGGGACGTAATCCTACACCGCATCGGGAGTATGGCCATTCTTAGACACAGGCAGTAGGGAACGTAACCCATAGGCTGTCTGGAGGTTGTATGACATTACCATAGGAAGTGGGTTGTCCACTAGCGTTCAGCTCTCTCTCTCAAACTAAAATTACTATTTTTTTTTTATTACTTTAAACTTTGATGGTTTATGGTATTGATACTTGAGTTTATATATATAAGTTGTTTATCCACTTTATTTATTTTGTTATCTTTGCTTTATTTATTTTTAAGCATGTTGTATTATCTTTGTTTAAGTATTTATTTTGTTATCTAAAGTTTACTATTGAGATGTTTTTGTGTGACTTAATTATTAAGGCTTTTATAACTCTTATATGGATCCTAATTGGGCTGGGAGAGCTGTTAGTTACTCCCCACTGATTGTGGATGTTTGTTGATATATTTTGCAGGTGATTATTTTGTGTTATGGGAAATGAGAGAAAGGCTATTTAGGATTTTTGTTTGAGACGTTTTATTTTATTTATAGTTATTGCATGGGTTTATGAGGTTGTTTTGCCTCCTTATGGATATTTTGGATTATCTTAATTGGGTTTTTAATTTTATATAGTTTAATTTAACCTTTGTTAGAGTGACATTTCCGTCAGGCGATATTTCCGCTATCGCCATCTCCTTAATAAAATGTTCTATTTTGTTTATTTTATGTTTATAAAAAGGACGGAGTGTTACATGCAATCTCACTGAAGAGATGAGAATCAGGAATTGATAAACCAGAGAAAATCCAACAAGGAATGAAAGGAATTCTCAAGGATTATACACCCTCCGTCTCAGAAAGATCTGAACACTTGTTGGGACACGTAGTTTAAGGTGATAGGTTGTAGTGTGGTTATCAAATGTTATTTTATTTAAAAAGTAGATGTGGTAGGAGTTGGTGGGGTATTTTTTATTAGAGGAGATAGAAAGTTGGGTAACTTTTTATTGATAAAAGGTAGAGTGTGGGCCAAAGATGTGTAAAAGAAAGAATATATTACTAGTGGGACCATGCCAAAAATAGAAGTGTTCAAACTAATTTGGGACAAACATAAAAGGAAAGTGTTCAGACTATTATGGGACGGAGGTAGTATCAATTATAAATGATGACATATAGAATTTTAGAGAGAGAAAATAGAGCCAAGGAAATGGGAGATTTGTATATATTATTAGAATGCCCTGCCTTACATTGTATCTAGCCATATATATAGATCCTTCCTACCGAAATATCTGCTGACACAGCTTAATTAAATAAAAGGAAAATGTAAATAACAGAAATGAAATAACTGAATGTAACCAATTTGTCAGGGAATATTCAGAGCATGGGATGATTAGCTCATAATTGCCACATTTCCTCTCTGTTGACTTTTCCATTTCCAGCTCATCTTATTCCTCCTTGTCTTGTGCCAGCTCCCCCTTCCCTACTGTCAGCTCATATTTCCTGAGTGTTGCCTTCCCTTCCATTATACTGATGCTTGCATCAATGCTCCCTTCTTGAGTTGATCCTTGACCCTAAGGACCAAAAGTAGGATAATTCTTTTCAATTTGATTAGCATCCATCCAAGTAGCATCCTCTGGAGATGAATCAGACCAGTGAACCAACCATTGAACTACAGCATGATTATCCCTCTTGATGCTCCTCTTATCAATGACTGCTATAGGATGTTTGGTGGTTCTCAGGTAAGAAATATGAAGAAAAGAGGGGTCAATATGGGTGGGTGGTGAGCCATGATGTTTCTTTAACTGGGATACATGAAAAGTGGGATGAATTTTTGAGAAGTTAGGGAGTTGTAGTGTGTAGGCTACCTCACCAATCCTCTTAAGTACCATGTAAGGGCCATAATACTTAGGTCCAAGCTTCTGGTTAGGCATATGCACCAGTGAATGCTGCTGGTAAGGTTGCAATTTGAGATATACCCAATCCCCTACCTGGAATACCCTTTCACTTCTCTTCTTATCAGCCTGCTACTTCATTCTGTTCCTTGCTCTAGCAAGGTGTTCTTTTAGAAGAACAATGGTGGTTTCTCTCTTTTGTAAGCTTCTGTCAACACTCTCCACTACTGTAGATCCAGCTAGATAGGGAATATGGTGAGGAGGTGGTTGGCCATAGAGTATTTCATAAGGGGTTGTGTGAGAGGCTGAGTGATAAGTGGTGTTAGACTAGAATTCTGCTAGTGGCAGCCATCTAGCCCACTCTTGGGGTGTGTCACAACACATACACCTAAGGTAATTTTCAAGGTACCTATTCAACACCTCAGACTGCCCGTCTGTCTATGGATGGTAAGCAGTTGAAAGTTTATGCCTGTGAAGTTTCATCAATTCACTCCAAAATGTACTGATAAATATTTTATCACGATATGAAATTATGGATTTAGGGAATCGATGGAGCTTATATATGAAATCCATATAAGCCTGAGCTACCTTGATAGCAGTGAATGGGTGGGACAAGGGAATGAAATGGGCATACTTACTCAGTTTGTCAATCACTACCAGGATGACAGTTTTGCCCAAGGAATTTGGAAGACCTTCTATAAAATCCATAGTGACCTCTTCCCACACTCTTTCAGGGACTGATAGAGGTTGTAAGAGACCAAGGTATGCAGATTGATCATATTTGCATCTTTGACAGATCAAACAATGCTTAATGTGGTGGGCAACATTTTTCTTCATGCCAGGCCAGTGAAATAAACTTTTAATTCTCCTTAGGGTAGCTTCAATCCCAGAGTGATCCCCTATGTTAGAATTGTGCATCCACTCCATTATCTTCACCTTCAGAGCACTACTATTCCCAATTACCAACTTGCCCTTCCTTCTAAGCTGGTCTCCTACCCAAGTAAAGTGAGGATGAGAGTGAGGATTAGCTTGTAATTCAGCAATGAGCTTCTGTAAGTTGGGATCTTCCTTCCATACTTCCTGGATTTCTTCTAATAGAGAAGAGTGAAGTGTGGATATCATCATATTCATGATCTCAGCTCCATATACTCTAGACAAGGCATCAGCAACTTTATTTTCACTGCCACACTTGTATTCAATGATGTAATCAAGGCCTGCTAGTTTTGCCATCCATTTCTGTTGGAATGGAGTGACAATCTTATGCTCAAGCAAATATTTTAAGCTCTGCTGGTCAGTTCTGATTGTAAATGGCAGCAACATAAGGTAATGTTGCCATTTCTTCACTGCATATACTATAGCCAAGAGCTCTCTCTCATAAGCAGAGAGATGCAAATTTCTCTCTGAAAGAGCCTTGCTTATAAATGCAATTGGGTGGCCCCCGTGCATCAGTACAGCTCCAATGCCCGTCCCAGAAGCATCAGTTTCAATAACAAAGGGCTGGTAAAAATTAGGAAGAGCCAACACAGGAGGAGCAGACATGGCTTGCTTGAGTTTTTCAAAAGCTATAGTGGCTTCTTCACTCCAAGAGAAGGCATCCTTCTTCAATAGGTTTGTGAGAGGCCTACAAATTTTGCCATAGTCCCTCACAAACCTTCTGTAATAACCTGTCAGGCCTAGAAAACCCCTTAGCTGTTTCAAGGTCTTTGGTTGAGGCCATGATAAAACAGCATGTATTTTATCATCTTCAGTTCTCACTCCTTCTTCAGATATGATATGCCCAAGATAATTGATTATAGTAGAACCAAATGAACATTTCTTGGCATTAGCATGTAAAACATGGGCCCTCATTACTTCCAAAGTCACCTGCAAATGGTTAATGTGCTCTTCCCATGTAGGACTATAAACTAATATATCATCAAAAAATACCAATATGAACTTCCTTAAATAAGGCTTGAATACATGATTCATGAGTGACTGAAAAGTTGAAGGTGCATTGGTTAGGCCAAAGGGCATTACCAAGTACTCAAAGTGCCCAAAATGGGTCTTGAAGGCTGTCTTGTGAATATCATCAGGATGCATTCTGATCTGATGGTATCCAGCCTTTAAATCAATCTTAGAAAAGAAAATGGTACCTTGCAATTCATCCAATAACTCTTCTATCACTGGTATTGGAAATTTATCCTTCAATATAACCTTGTTGAGTGATCTATAGTCCACGCACATCCTCCATCCTCCATCTTTCTTCTTCACCAAAACTACTGGAGATGCAAATGAGCTATTGCTATCTCTGCTTACTCCTTGTTCTTGTAGTTCTTGCACAAGCTCTTCAATCACATTCTTCTGCAGTATAGGATATCTATATGGTTTGAGGTTGATTGATTGTGTTCCTTCCTTGAGAGGGATTCTATGATCAAACCCTTCTCTTCTAGGTGGCATCCCTGTTGGTACCTCAAACACATCAGCAAAGTCCTGGAGAAGAGACTCAATATCAGGGTGTGTCTCCTGAGGTTCCTCTGTATGGGCAGAAGATAACTGAGGGCTCCACTCCATGGTTGGAGTTACCACCTGCATCATGGATAACTCCCCAGTTTGCTGCACCAGCTTCATGAACTGATCTGGTTGAATTTCTTTCAACCCTTTTCTTGTAGCTCCCCTTAGTTTCACCTTCCTACCTTCCACCTTAAACTCCATGGTTAAATTCTTAAAATCACATAAGACAGGTCCCAATGTAGAGAACCATTGTATTCCCAATACTACATCACTACCACTTAAGGGCAGTAATAACAAATCTGCAGTAAATGGGTAACCCTGCATTTTCCACTCAAACCCCCTGATCACAGCATCACGTTTTAATTGTCCTCCATCAGCCACCCTGACCCACATGGGTGAGACCTTCTCCACCTTGCAACTGAGTTTGAGAGCTGTGTTGGTATCAATAAAATTATGGGTACTTCCACTATCCAACAGGATATGGAGAGGTTTCTTCCCATACTGACCCATCAATCTCATGGTATTAAAGTTACCCTGTCCATCCAAAGCTTGCAAGGATATCTGAGCACACATTACTTCACCCTGTTCTCCTGTATCTCCTTCTCCTTCCTCCTCTACTTCTTCATCATCTTCCACTTCAATGTGAAATAGCTGATGTTTCTTTCCTTTACATCTATGACCCACCTCATACTTCTCATCACACCAAAAACAAAGGCCTTTGGCTCTCTTGTCACTCATTTACTCAAGCGATCGGGGTTTTCCTATTGGGGTTAGAATTTTGGTTAAATTTTTGTGAGTTTTGTGAGTTGGTGTTTGATCCTCTCCAGTTAGTAGTGGATCCAAGTGGGTTGTAGGGTGTTTTTGGGGTAGGTAACAAGGGAGGTAAAGGTTTGGGTTGTGTTTTTGGTTTTCTGGCTTTGTGGACAGCTTCCTGCAATTTAGCTAAGCAGTGGGCTTGTTGGATGGTGGTAGGTTTAAACATCCTCACAGCAAGTTGAATCTCTTCCTCCAACCCTCCCAAATAGTAGCTCAACAAGTACTCCTGAGATAATTCTAGCCTGCTAGCTAGATTCTCAAAAGCGTCATGATACTCTTGGATAGTACCCTTGTGCTTGAGATCCTTCAATTAGCCATGGGATCATCATACACTTCTCCAAACCTACTATTCAGATCCTGCACATACTTATCCCAATTCTCTACAGGTTTATTTTTAACATGGTTTTGATGCTAGAGAAGGGCTCTACCTTCCATATGTATTGCTGTTAGTTTAATCTTTTAAGCATCAGCTACATTATCAAGTTCAAAAAATTGTTTACACTTGTATAACCATGATTTCAGATCATCACCATTGAACTTTGGAAATTCTATCTTGGTAAGTCTAGATGAATACAGATGATTATTACTGTCTCTTCTAGGATTATAGAACCCCAACTAATTTCCTGACCTACCATCTAGTCCTTCACCTTCACCAGATACTAATTTTGTAATTTGTAAAGATAATCCCATTAACAGATCATTAAGTTCAGCTATTGATTTTGTGTTTTGATCAATATTCAAACTATTCTTACTGCAGGTTTCATTCAACACTTGTTTCTGCTCTTCTAACAATGAAGTGAGAGTTACCTGTAACTTTTGTAGATCAGCAGAAGTTGCTGCATCCAATTCTTCGTTCTGTTCAGAGTTTCGCAACACCTTTGGAGGCATGACTGGTCTAAGGATTAACCTGGCTCTGATACCAATGATGCGACCTCCTGATTTAGCTACCCCAGATTACCAAACCAACCTGATGCAATCTCACTGAAGAGATGAGAATCAGGAATTGATAAACCAGAGAAAATCCAACAAAAAATGAAAGGAATTCTCAAGGATTATATCAATTATAAATGATGACACATAGAATTTTAGAGAGAGAAAATAGAGCCAAGGAAATGGGAGATTTGTATATATTTTCAGAATGCCCTTCCTTACAATGTATCTAGCCATATATATAGATCCTTCAAACTGAAATATCTGCTGACACAGCTTAATTAAATAAAAGGAAAATGTAAATAACAAAAATGAAATAACTAAATGTAACCAATTTGTGAGGGAATATTCAGAGTATGTGATGATTAGCTCATCATTGCCACATTTCTTCTCTGTTGACTTTTGCATTTCCAGCTCATCTTATTCCTCCTTGTCTTGTGCCATCTCCCCCTTCCCTACTGTCAGCTCATATTTCCTGAGTGTTCCCTTCCCTTCCATTATATTGATGCTTGCATCACCCAACGTTATCCTTCTCATTTCTTCGCCTGATCTGGTGGATTCGTGGCAGTTCGTGGATCACAGGGAGAGAAACGACGGCGATGAGAGAGAGGGTTGTTTCCGTTCTCACGAACCGTAGTGGTGGTTCAGAGAGATAGAAGTGAGGAGTGGTGGGTGATTTGTGGGTGATTCGTGAGGGTTGAGGAGAGAAGTGAGGAAATGAGATAGGGAGAGAAAATCGGCTGGGGTTGAAGATCTAATATGGCCTTTTTTCGTTTAGTGGGCTTCATCTCCGTGTTTTATTAACAGCTGCGATTCTCCAAACCGAAACGGTTAACAGAGAACCGTAGCGGTTTTCTGTTAACCGTTTTGGTTTTATGATAACCGCAATGGTTTATGTATCCGATTTTCCCACCCAAAATTTCGAGGATTTACCGCTACGGTTCTCTTAAGGAACACAGTGGTTGTGTTGGGACATATAGCGTTTTTTCCACTAGTGATTATACTTGGTTTATAATAACAAAACTTACACAAATATACATAAGTATAATAAAATCAGAATTGAGAATTAAATCATTGTAAGAACTAATAGTATAATTATAAATCTGATTTCTTTTAATTCATAATATACTTTATCTATAATGACAAAACTTTATCAAAGATACATAAGAATTATGAAATCAGAATTTACAACTAAATTAAAGTATGAAAGAAGAGTAATTTTTTTTATATAGCATACCGGACTTTTGCTCCGGTGACGACCACCACACGCGCGACTCACGAACTCCGGCAGACCACCGCCCAGTCTTGCACTCGACCACGACTCAGTACCACCACGCACAACCTCGCGCGCGACCCACAACTCGAGCACCACCACGCACTGGCTCGCGCGCGAACCATAACTTGGCACCACCACGCACGACACCCGCAACCTCTGACTGCACGAACTGCTAGTAGACACGAACCACCAGCGAGTGGTAGCCTGAGACGCAAGGGAAGGAGAAAGAAAGGTAGTGCAGGATGGAGAAGAAAAACAAGAACGCGTGAGGAAGAAATAAGAGTGACGAGGAGGGAGAAGAAAGAGGAGAGAGAAAAACTTTTGTGGGGTTAAGTAAATAAAACGGTTGATTAACTTCAATAGGGTTTTGTTTCCTCTTTTTTTTTTTTTGTTTTATAGTATGTGAAACCTATGTTTACTAGGACTTGTTTTCCAAATCAAATTCTTATTTCAATTTATTTATATGGAAAAACAAAACCAAAACCGAATTATTATATAGTTAGGTACAAAAAGTAGTTTGTATGATTAAACTATAATTGTAGGCTTATGCAAACCATACTTCTCTGAAAATATTCTTTTTATTTTCTTATTAATAAAATAACTCCTAAAAATACGAAGTATTATACGTTAAACATAGCTTTTGTAACGTATAGTGCCCGATTGCCGACTATGTGTCATAAATTTTGTTAACTTTTTGTGATCTTTAGGTGCTTCGCTAACTTGTTCATAGTTTTACTAATAAAGGTTACATTTTATAAGCAAGATTAATTCATTAGATTACAAATTATAGACAAACTACTTGCCTTCGAGTTAATACTTTAATAGTAAGGAATAAAGTACATAAAATGTTGTAAGTTTAAGGGTATCATGTGTAATTTCAAAAATGTTAGGATACAACATAGAAATCAAAGAAACACAAGGATAAAACATAAAAATACCCAAAAATTAAAGACGAAATCACCAATTAACTGTACCAAATAGTGCTTGGCATTGACCAAAATACTCTTGTATCAATCCGTGTGGATATACCAAAGCTTATACTAAAATGTAGTTATGACCAACTCTAATAGATGACGACAATTATACATGCCTAAAGGCGTTGACTTATAGACTATAGTAGTATTCATATACTTTTTCCTTTGGCCATTAGCATTCGTTGGGGCTTGTTGGGCCTCTGGGTGAGTGACCCTGCTGTACGAGGGTAGCCCAGAGGAATTCTTCTTACCACGGGTTCCCGAAAGGGGGCCCTAAAAAAAATTTAGCATTCGTATACACCAAGCTAAACTTGGCCTAATGGTAAGGAAATAACCTTTTAACCTCAAGATTGGGGGTTCGATCCCCACTAGGGGCACTTTGGGAGAGGGTTTCCCCTTATCATCCCCCCCCACTCTCAAAGTGTACGCCCCTGAAACCCAGTTCGGGTTAACCGGCGAGAGGTTTCGGTCTGGCAGGGCCCTTCATCTTACTATGGGGTTCCAAGTGGGAGCCCCAAAAAAAAAACTTTAGCATTCGTATACTATGCCACCCTTTCGCTTGTCGTCTATCACTTGCAAATTTATATTCGTTGTGCATACTTCAACCATTTATGGAGTCAATCTTAGAGTTGTCAAAAACTGACCTGGCTCGTGGGTCAACCCGATACCGACCTGACTCAAATCAAGTTCAACCTAAGAGAGTCAGTCCACAGACCCGATCAGAACTCGACACGAGATCAACTAGACTCGCAAATCGACACTGGTTCTTTCTTACTGTATGCTAGTCGTCTAAAAAATTTCGAAAGTTTTGAGTTGTAAACTTAACCATCGATTACCTCTTGATGTCCCATCTCCCCCCCCCTTTTCTCTCTCTTTATTGGAACACTACCAGCTTGTTTGGTTCATTTTTAGTAAAGGAAAGGAAGATAATAGAAAGGAAAGGAAGAGAAAGGAAAAGAAGGGAAGAGAAAAAAAAACCTTCACTTCTCATGTTTGGTTTAAATTTTCTCTTTAAATAATGGAACAAGGTTTTGTGTTTTCAATGAAAGGAGGCGCCAATGATTGAGGCTCTTGAAAACCTAGGAGGATCTCATTGTAGCTTTTATATGAGAATGTTTACAATCAGGTGAGTACACCTCATCACCTCACACTTACAGATAAAATATCTCAACCACTACATGACAAAATAGCAAGGAAAAATACAGTTGTGTATACAAGCCTTTGGAAATACTTAACTGAACTTCTATTCGTCGCCCCAAAACTACTTAAAATCACCCCAACTACCATCTGAATGTATAAATATATCCTTGGTTTCTTTTTACTATTTTATTTTACTTTAGCATTTGAAATTTTAACTTCATTTCAAATCTTCATTTTACCAATTTACAATTCTCTCTCCACCACCACCTAAAGTCACTGACCACCAATCGCAACCTCCAACCCAACGCCATCACCACCGGCAAGAAGGTCGTCTTTAGGCAAAGAGGTAAATTTGTTTTTAACTATAAACACATGCCTAACGTCTAGCCTGAACGTTGGACCCAAAGACTATAATCACTGCCCTGTTTCCTTTCACCTTATTTAAGTTATATAAGGAAAAATACAGTTGTGTATACAAGCCTTGGAAATACTTAACTGAACTTCTATTCGTCGCCCCAAAACTACTTAAAATCACCCCAACTACCATCTGAATGTACAATTATATCCTTGGCTGCTTTTTACCATTTTATTTTACTTTAGCATTTGAAATTTTAACTTCATTTGAAATCTTTGATTTACCAATTTACAATTCTCTCTCCACCACCACCTAAAGTCACCGACCACCAATCGCAACCTCCAACCCAACGCCATCACCACCGGCAAGAATGTCGTCTTCAGGCAAAGAGGTAAAATTTTTTTTAACTATAAACACATGCCTAACGTCTAGCCTGAACGTTGGACCCATGGACTATAATCACTGTCCTGTTTCCTTTCACCTTATTTAAGTTATAACTTCTTGTTTGCTATTGTTGATTCATCACCTTTTCAAAGAACTGTTGTATACTCGTAGTGCTTGCTTTTGTTGTTTGTGTTGTGTAGTATATATGTTCGACACAACATGCTTATATGCTTCTCACAGCTAGCTTCATTTACTCATTGTTTATGCAGATTTTCGTCAAAGCGACGATTATCAAGTTGGGACGACAACAACCAGATTAAGATGATGAAATGAATGCGAATGTCACGGGGAATCAAAGGGGAATGACACAAAGAGATGGTGACGCGGAAAAACCCCAATGAAGATGGGTAAAAAACCGCGGATGGATATGAGTACACCAATCCACTATATGCAACTGACGTTCTGAGTAACAGTCAATGCGACCTATGATAATTATTCTAAGTACAGTAACTTGGTTGCAATGTAAAGAAAATGATAACTTTAAGTACGAAGTGTTTGATGAACTGAGTGAAGTAAACTGTGATTGCTTGAGCTTATGTAAGTGAGTTGGAATGACTTTTCTGCTTCAGCTTTATTGTATTTATATAGCCAACTCTCGACCTCAACGTGCACCCAAAAATATAGGAAGTAGTTAGCTAAAATCTTGGCACTATATCTTTGCTTTCTTGGCACAATGTTTGACCGCTTAATAAACCATTATTTGAGCTGATTGGAATAATCCTGGACTCAATCTTCCTTATTCCTCGGCAATCGGTTGCCCTTTGACTAGGTCCTTACGTCACGCTAATGATGCTAACGTCAACGTCACGCATTCTCTGTGTCGATGTCAATCTGTAAAAATCAGCCATAACAGTTTGCCCCCAATTGTTGAAATGGGGAAATACCAAGAGTCATGAAATAATTGTATGAACTTCCTTGAGATACCCTGTACAATCAAAACACTTGTCACAACTGATTATCATCTATTAGAACATTTGTCATAGAGATAAAGAAAAATTAGAAATCGGATGACTTTGCCAAAGACAACTCAAGAGTCAGTGCGAAAAGATAAAGAAAATTTATGCAAAAGATAAGTCATAAATCTACAATTAATATATATTTGTTGCATAGTAATGATCACATCTGCTGCTATAAAAACCGTGCCCACTGATTTTAAATCCACACGCAACATTCTCTCTCGAAAAAATCACACAACCACTTCAATATCTCTAGAAACATCTGAAAAAATTCGGCTGAACAATTCTACTCTACCAGGTAAATTCTACTGCTCTTAGCTCCCGATTTCGTAAATTTCTATATCTTCGTCTGAATTAATGGCTCAAAATAGGCGTAGCGTTAGAGGCTCTGTTAAGAATCAGGAAAAACCTAAGGCAAAAGATAAAATTGTAGAAGAAAAAGATGAAATTGACGAAGAACAATCCACTATGACACATGATGATTTAATGAAAATCTTAGGTCTAGGAAATCTACCTACTGACACAGTTTTGAGAAATGCTGAATCTCACGAACGACCCGAAGATTGCCCAGATGGTTGGGTGGTACTTTATGAATACCTTTTTAAGTTAGGTCAAAGATTACCTTTTCCTCCATAGTCAGGGAACTACTGCAAGCTTATAAGTCAGTGTAGGGCAACTCATGCCCCAAGTCTGGAGGGTTCTCAGCGTTGTCGACAAAGTGACAACGTCTTGGGATGAACCTTTTACCCTTCACGACCTGCTCTTTTGCTACGAAATTAGGATTAAGACCAAAAACAGGCTAGCTCTACATGTCAGAGCAAAAAGGAACGCATTGGTTGAAGGAGTACAATCAAACGACAGAGGTTGGAAGAACTGTTATGTTTTTGTCAAAAGGTCGTCTTTGACAGATGTAGGGAAATTTTTTATCGGAGGCTGGGACATGAAAGGTTCGCAAAATTTCCTAAAAGTTGTCCTTAAGTCATGATGTTAACATTTTTCTTACATCGCTTCTTCTGCAGATCTGGACCTAAAGCTGTTGGAGCATCGCGAAGAATCTGAACAAAGGAGAGAAAAGTTTTTAGAGGTAAGGGAAGAAGAAAGGCTCTTCAAGAGAATCACAGTCGCTGAACAAGGTAGCTGCTCTTCAATGGCATCAGGTAAACGTTTTTCTTTCGTCGTTTTCACGTCGTTATAATTTGATCCTGTCGCAACGAATCCTTTGCAATAGAAACTTCCCAATCACGACCCAGGGGATCAATGGGTAGCCGATCCATAGATGAGGCTCTCCGTAAGAGAAAAAGGGAACAAGAAAGCTCGGTCGCATCGTCGCCCCACTACGTCTGACAAGAAAGGGCCTCTAGATGTAGTCCAGGTTGAGGATGACGACACTAACGTCGCCCACAAAGCTCGCAAAACCGAGTTTACTGCCCCTCCTAACAAGGGCTGGTCTTCATACACTGTGACGATCCCTAACGACTTCATGTCATTGGACAGACCAATCTGGCTAGAAGTGGAAAAGTTTCTCTTTCCTGGCGCTGAGGATCATTTGCGAGAGCGTACTTTGTCTGGGCTGATGTTGGATGGTTTAGAGTTCGTCTTCCAGGTATAACAGTTGCAATAGTAAACATTTTCAGTCATAGTAACTTTAAATACTAATCTTTAACCGTCATTTGCAGGCGTCGCAACATTTTCGTATGGCGAAGAAAGAAATGTCGTCGCTGTTCAAGGGCCATCAAATGATGAAGTCTAGGGAAGACAAAAGCGAATTGGCTCTGAAGGGCAAGGAGGTAGAGTTGAAGAAAGCCCAACTAGAAATGTTCAAGTGGGGGAGACGCTGAAGAAGAATGGTGAAGAGTTAGAAGAACTGAGGAAAAGAGCGGCTGAAGTTGAGGAGGCGTCGCGTCTGGAAATTGACGCTCTCCAAGCACAGGTGGCAGCCCATAAGAACGAGCTAGACTTGATGGAGGCTGAGGTGACTACGAGAGTGAGGGCGAAGCTGATGTACCAATTCATGATGAAGCGGACAGCGTCCTGGGAGCCTCAGAAGGACATTGACCTTTACCTTGAATGCTTGGGCAACATGAAGGACTTGATGGAACCAAAAGACCTTCTCAAAGCGACAGCAGAGTCCTCTTCAAACGTCGATCCACCGGATGAAGACATCTTTGTCACTAGCGCAGCACTGATGACATCTGACCTTCCTCAGGGCGACATCCCGGAGAAATAAGTTGTACCTGAGGTTCAAACGTTTGGGAAGCCTGCAGATGGCAATGCAACTAATGTTCCTTGCGTTTAGCCACTTAAGCCTTCTGTTTTTAAATTTGTTTTGCCTAAAAAAATGGATCTTTTTGGGTTATTCGTGAGAATAACCAAACATATGTAGTTTTAACTTTGGGTCACTCATAGGAGTGACCATAACTTATGTTTACTTTTAGCCATTCGTGGAAATGGCATAACTGTTTGGTTTTTAGTTTATGCAAATGACTGTTTGGACATATGTCGTGCGTTTTTTTGGCGTCATAGTGTAATAAACTGGTGCTTAGGAAACCCTTTCTTATCGTATGACATAGATAACTTCAGAATGGAAATGGCATATATACTTAGAAAACACAATCACTTACTTGCTCTGGGCAGGTTGAGTGCTTATGACGCAGTTGAATCCTCACCAATGATATTGAAGCCTTGCGACATTCACAACAGCGGTTGATGTCGAAGTAACTTTTATTGACGTTGCATCTTACGCTTTGTCACTCTAACTGATTTATTATGCAAAAGTAGCTATCAATCGCTACGTCCGAACGTTGCAAACTTATTGAAAAAACATGAGAAACTTGTAAAAGGAACACACAGTAAAATTTTGTCATTGACATTTCAACGACTTTGCGATGACACGTCCATCACTTATTGAGTACATAGAAAAAAGAAATAAATTATCACTTAGTACTTAGCTAGAAAAAGTATCGTTTGAGGTGAACAACGTTCCAACTGCGTGGGACTTTGGTTCCGTCGCGTCGGACCAACTGGTAAGCACCATTGCCAACGACCTTGCTGATTTGATAAGGACCTTCCCATTTTGGGCCGAGCTTGCCTGCGTTGGGCTCTTGGGTATATTGGAAGACTTTCCTTAACACACAGTCGCCTTCAACGAACGATTTAGCCTGTACGTTTTTGTTGAAACTCCTTGCGACAATTTATTGTTGTCTTTGCCATACATACCAATGATGCGTCTTACAATTGATCTCAGGGTATCTAGGTCGCTGATCAGTTCATCACAATTTTGCTGCTCCGTCATCAAACCATACCTGGCAGTTGGAATACTTACCTCAGCTGGTAGGACTGCCTCGCAGCCATAAACCAGTGAGAAAGGTGTATGTCTAGTCGCTGTGCTTGGCGTCGTGCGATTTGCCCAAAAGATAGCTGGCAACGTTTCTGCCCATTTTCCTTTCTTAGCAGTGAGACGCTTCTTCAATGTGTCTATGACAGTCTTGTTGCTGGACTCAGCTTGTCAATTGGCCTAAAGATATCTAGGCGTTGATGTCAGTAGCGTGATGTTCCATTCGTTGCCGAAGTGCTTTGTTTTATCGCTGATAAATTGTGACCTATTGTCGCATATAATTTCTGACGGAACACCAAACCTGCAAATAATGTTAGTATGTATAAATGAAATTACCTCCTTGTCGTGTACTTGTTGGAAGGAATCTGCCTCTATCCACTTAGAAAAGTAATCCATTAGTGCTAACATAAAGACCTTATGTCCTGAGGCTGGAAGTAGTTTAAGTACTATCTCCATTCCCCATTTTATAAAAGGCCAAGGATTTAAAATTGGATGCAAAATTTTACAAGGTTTGTGCGTCATACCTGCGTGTCGCTGACAACTATCACATTTGGTGACGTACCTGATTGCGTCTTGCTTCATTGTTGGCCAGTATTAGCCCATTCTCAATGCTCTGTTGGATAGGCTGTATCCTCTAGAATGGTTTCCACATGTCCCTTTATGTAGATCTTGCAAAACATGCTCCTATTGATGCTTCTCCAAGCAACGTAAATACGGCCCAGCGACGGACTTTTTGAATAGCACTCCTTGAATAATGACGTATCTAGATGCTTTGAAGCGGATTCGTCGCGCTTCTGTTCTGTCTTCTGGGAGTACATCATTAGTTAAATAGTCGTAAATAGGTTTCGTCCATACCTCGACGTTTGTAGGGATGTCGTCGTTGGTTGCATCAATGGTGTCATCTACTGGCGCAACGTCGTCGTTTAATTCGCCATCACCATCGTTGTCAATCGCGGCGATGACGTTTGTAACATCTTTGCACTTGAGGAGTCATAAGATGAATGATAGGGATGGAGGTGAACGACACGTCTCTCAAAGATGATCCTAGATTGGCCTAGGAATCTTCTTGCGTGTTATGATCTCTTGGTACCTGCATTATGTCAAAGGGGTTAAACATTTTGCTTTAACCTTGTGCGACCTCCAAGTATAGGCCCATCTTGGAATCCTTAGCGGCAAATTCTCCATTGAGCTGGCTGACTATTAGTAGCGAGTCGATGTAGACTTTTAGCGCTTTTGCCCCCAAGTCGCTTGCCAAGGTCATTCCTGCGATTAGCGCTTCGTATTCAGCTTTGTTGTTAGTCGCTTTGAAGTTGTAACATATGTCTTGTACTATCTTGTCCCCTTGTGGTGACTTTAGGACAACGCCAAGACCTACACCACGAAAATTAGAAGAACCATCAACAAATAAAATCCAAGCATCGTCGCTGACATTATTGATCCTGGCGACTTCGTCATCTGCGATCTTCTCTAGTTTTGGACTGAAGTCCGCCACAAAATCGGCCAGGGCTTGCGACTTGATTGTTGTCCTAGGTAGGTACTTGATGTCGCATCCACTGAGGGTGATGGCCCACTTTCCCATGCGACCTGTCAACTCGGGTCTAGGCAAAACACTTTTAATGGGATAATTAGTCATGACAACGACAGTATGAGTCTCAAAGTAATGTCTTAGTTTTTTAACAGCAGTAACTAAGGCTAACACGAGTTTTTCCAAGGAAGAATACCTGGACTCTGCGTCTAACAGAGACTTACTGACGTAGTAAATAGGCAGTTGTTGATTTTCAGCTTCTTTTGTCAGGACAGCACTGACAGACGTATTGCTTACGACTAGATATAATTGAAGCGTTTCTCCATCGCTTGGTTTGGACAGCTGAGGTGGGGAGGCCATGTACTGCTTGAGCACTTGCAGAGCTTCCTCATGAGCTTGGGACCAATCAAAGCCTTTGTTTTTTGCGCAGAACGTCGTAGAACAAGTGGCACTTTTCGGACGATCTGGATTTGAAACGATTAAGCGCAGCGACGCGTCCGGTCAATTATTCCACTTCTTTCACATTTCTGGGGATTGGATGTTGATCAACGCCTTGATCTGGTAAGGACTTACCTCAATTCCTCGTTGCGTCACAACGAAACCTAAAAATTTAACTACAGTAACTCCAAATGTACACTTAGTGGGGTTAAGTTTCATACCGTACTTTCGGAGGACGTCGAACGCTTCGGATAGATGTTGAATATGGTCGCTTGCTTGTTTGGGTTTCACCAACATATCGTCAATGTATACTTCCATGGTGTCGCCTAGTTGGTCCTTAACATCTTATAACACCCCGACAATTCTCTCTTTTCTAAAATACCTTTTTAATATAAGACATAGCGAATTATCAAAGTATTATCGCCCGTGTGAAAATGTATCGGCTTATTCAGAATTTTGCAGCGGAAAACATAATAAATAAACTTTATAAATAAAACTTAGTCATCCAAAAAGTCATCTCTAAAAGTCAAACCAACAAAAGGCAAAGTCAAACTCAAAAGTCAAAGTCAACTATGAAAAGTATAAAATCAAAATATGATAAATAATCTACACAAGCTCTCCAATCCCGAACCCATGATGCATCATCTTCAAACCTGTGAATGACGATGCACTATTGATCCCTAGAGACTGCTCAACAAAAAGATCATCACAGGATCAATAAGGCATAGCCATGATCAACATACACACACAAACCACGTAATCAGCAAAGCTGAGTACTACATAACAATAATAAACAATCCTAACATGATACTAATAAATAATAAGCAGGAATAAATAATAACATAATAACCTTGCAGACTACTTTTACTGAACTAAACTTTACAACCAATAATTTAATTTATTTAGATGGAATAGTCAATGGAACTAGTTGTCTAACAAAAACCAGCCTTCCCTTTGGAAGACGAAATACGGGTGTGACTCCGTATTCCCATGACCTACGATATCGAGGAACCTTTTAAATAAAAATAGAACACGGTGATCAATCCGGTCCCAAGAAAAGCCATGGGCCACCACCATGTACTCCAACTCATACTTGTCTAACACTTCAGACGTGCACAAGTCTAAAGCTATTGTTATTCACGTTTCACTTTACATGATTAATAATTTATTCACTTGTTATGACTCTAAAGTACTACAAATAATATAATCATTAAACAATCATAAACTCCCATTTTTATCTTAGGATTAGATAAGGTGATCAACAACAACTTAACAACCGAAGATTAATTCCAACTTTAATTCATAACCTTCCTTTATTTGTTGAACCAAGTCAACAACCAGCCAACCTTTCAAAGGTATAATCATTCAACTTACCAAATAAGGCCCTCGGTCCTTATAAAGTAATTAAATCATCAAAAGGGAACAACAAGATTCAATCATGATCCAAACCAATATATATATTAATCCCTCATATGAATTAATAAAATAAAGTTCCCAAATCCCATAGACTTGCATCAATCTTCCATACAAATTTAATATAAACATCATAATAGAAATGTTTCACACAACGGCATAAATCATGCAAATCCAACTTGATAGAAATCACATATGAACTAAAAATAGTTCCCTATACATGATACTACATAATTCTTATCCTTAGGACATGATACTAGTCCAATCAACATATAGGTATGTACGAACCAGGTGTAGACAAATCGAGCGGCCATTTTCACAAACTTAAAAGTCGCCTAAAGAGAAATCTCCGCCTAAAGCAACTAATATAAATCCACAATCAATCCCTTATGAATTGACAGCGATAATAAAATACTTTAAACCCTTCTAAAAAGTGTTTAAAAACCTTTCCCGTCATTAAAACTTGATTATTAAAACCTCCTAATATAGTAATACTACACTAGTTGTTAAAAACTCTCAAAAACCCGTGTTTAAATCATAAAAACTCCATCAACAATACTCTTTTCAAATTTCCAGCAACATATAACATATTAAAACCCTTTTTAAACATGCTTAAACATATTTAAAATCATAAGAATAATCAATTGCACAAACTACAACATACTATTATGAATTTCCAACCTTTAAAACCCTAAAAATTCATGCTTTGATAATTAAGAAAATCCAATTCAAACATAATATGTAAATCTGAGTTTTTATTTATTTAATACACAAAGGATATAATCTTAGATTCATAATTAAATCATCAAACTATAACTTTTAAACATAATCCTATTAAAACAAATCATAAAAACATAAGCTTTGCACAAAAATAAAAACTTGAGGAGGAAGAAAATAACCCAAGCAAGAAGGGGAGAGAGGGACGCGCGGCACCAGGCGGCGGCGGAACGGCGGCGGCGAGGAGCTGCCGCAGTCGACGGTCGGCGAGGAAGAGAGAGAAGGAGAAAACGTGAGAGAGAAGAAAGATGAGGAAAAGAAAAGAGAAATAAAATAATGAGGGAGGCCGAAATTTTTGGGAGAAGGAAAGAGAAAATAAAGTTGTGTGGGAAATATTTGGGCTCTTGGGGGTTTATACAAGTTCCCCTTGTGGGCTTAGGAAAAGGTGATTGGGCTCAAACTAGAGCTTAATGATTGATGAATTGAGTGTTTGGGTTCCTCATACCCAATTAGAAATCCTTTTCCAAATCCAAAAGATGTTTAAAACTTTTCAAATATTTTTAAAAGCATGACTAAACAAAATGTTTAACTTCTTTAAATCATTAAAATAATTCCTTTGACTTTCAAATAGTTAACCATTGAAGAAATAATCACTTAAATACTAAAGGATATTTAAATATATATAACTATACATTAAAATATATTTATAAAATTCATAAATTTACGGGGGATTACAGTCTACCCCTCTTAAAAGAAGTTTCGTCCCGAAATTTGACACGAAAACTCACACATTTTCAAAAGTTTTTAACTTAACTCCCATTTGAGAAATACTTGTGTCACTCATGTGCACACTTTTACCAACTTTAAAACCACTTGTGTTACTCATGAACACATTTTCTATGCGGAGAATCTATTTATTTTGCACCAACATGTGCAAATCGCCAAAATAAGCATAAAAATATGTAAAAAGCACGAAATTCTATCGCATTATTCTACCCCCCTAAAGAAAACGAGTTACTCGCTCGTAACTCACCTCGGGAATAAATCTAGATACTTCTTCTTCATCTTGTCTTCGACTTCCCACGTTGCTTCTTCGGACTCATGGTTAGACCAAAGCACTTTCACAATATTCACATCCTTATTGCGTGTACTACGCACCTTCTTATCAAGAATTCTCACGGGCCTTTCCTCATATGTGAGGCTACTATCGATTTGGATTCTTTCGGGCTCCAAAACATGACTCTCATCGTGGATATATCTCTTGAGTTGGGAAATATGAAACACATCGTGCATTTTCTCAAATTCCATTGGCAAATCCAACTTATAAGCTACCTTCCCAATTCTTTGCAGAATCTCATATGGGCCTACATATTTGGCACTTAGTTTTCCCTTTTTCCCAAATCTCATCACTCCCTTAGTTGGTGATATATACTTTCGAAATATTTTCTCGCCTATTGCGAATTCATCTTCTCTTCGCTTTAAATCGGTATAACTCTTTTGCCTATCTTGAGCAACTTGAATTCTAGCCTGAATCAACTTGCCATTCTTAACAGTCCCCTTAATAAATTATGATCCCAATACTATATTCTCACTAAAATCATTCCAACAAATGCGACTTCTACATTTTCTTCCATACAACGCCTCAAAAGGAGCCATCTTAATGCTTGTATGATAACTATTGTTATATTACGTCTAAGGATTGAACCTTCCCCATTGGTCTCTTACGGTCTATCATTACTTTCTGACAGGTCAGACAATTTGACACGAACTCAACGACTTCACGCTTCATATTTAGCCACCAATAGATCTCCTTAAGATCCTTATACAACTTATCACCCCCAGGGTGCACATAATATGGAGTATTATGCCCCTCATCCATAAGTCGTCTCTTAAGCTCATCACATTTTTGTGGTACATACCACCTTCCCTTGAACCTCAAACTTCCATCATCATGAATCTTAAAGTCGACTTCCTTACCTTGCTTCATCTTCTCCATAATTTTATCTAGGTGCTCGTCTCCAACTTGACCCTCTTTGATCTCATCGAAAATTGACAAACCCAATGATAAAGCACTCAATCTTGCCTCGATCTCCCCAGGATTTAAGATTTCTAGGCTAAGCCTTTGCATAACACGACACAATTCCTCAGGAACTACAAAGGCATTCACGCTGTGGCTTGACTTCCTACTCAAAGCATCGGCAACTACATTCGCCTTCCCCTCATGATATTGGATGTCTAGGTCATAGTCCTTGATCAACTCTAACCATCTCTTCTGTCTCATATTGAGGTCTTTCTAGGTGAACATGTACTTTAAACTCGTATGGTCGGTAAAGATCTTACAGGTTGCCCCATAAAGGTAACATCTCCAAATTTTCAAGGCAAAACAATCGCAGCTAACTCCAGATCATGGGTAGGGTAATTGGCCTCATACGGTTTCAAATTACGCGATGTATACGCGATCACCTTCCCATTCTGCTGCAAAACACATCCCAACCCATTCTTCGAAGCATCAGTATACACCTCAAATCCTTCATTTCCATCAGGCAGGGTTAAAATAGTTACAGAGGTCAAACGCTCCTTCAAAATCTGAAAAGCTTCCTCGCATTTCTCATTTCACTCAAATTTTGACTCTTTCTTCATCAAATTAGTCATTGGCCTTGCTAACTTCTAAAAATCTTTCACAAACCTCCTATAATAGCCAACTAATCCCAGAAAGCTCCTAATATCTGACACATTCTTCGGAGTAGGCCACTCACAAATTGCTTGAATCTTAGCGGGATCCACATAAACTCTTTCTTTTGACAGATAATGCCCCAAAAATGTTACTTTCCCCAAATGACACTCACACTTAGAGAATTTGGCATACAATTGATTCTTCCTAAGCGTGTCCAATATAATCCTCAAGTGCTCATCATGCTCAACCTCATTCTTTGAATAAATCAGAATATCATCAATGAATACCACAACGAACTAATCTAAGAACTCATGAACTATCCTATTAATCAAATCCATAAATATGGCGAGTGCATTGGTCAACCCAAACCGCATTACAGTAAACTCATAATGACCATAACGCGTCCTAAACACAGTCTTTGGTATATCCTTATCGGCTACCCTCAACTGGTGATAACCCGAACGCAAATCAATCTTTGAAAACATACTTGCTCCATTCAACTGATCAAACAGGTCGTCTATCCTAGGCAAAGGATACTTGTTCTTAATAGTCACATTGTTTGACTCCCTAGTCAATGCACAATCTTATACTCCCATCATTCTTCTTCACAAACAACACAAGAGCTCCACAAGGCAACGCACTAGGCCTAATATAACCCTTATCCAACAGCTCTCGCAACCGCGTCTTTAACTCACTCATCTCAGGAGGTGTCATTCTATAAGGTGCCTTAGATATGGGTGCAGCACCGGGAACTAAGTCTATGGTAAACTCAACAGCTCTTGCAGGTGGCATACCCGAAATCTCACTCGGAGACACATCATAAACTCGTTCACAATTGGTACATCCTCAATCTTCAATTCAACCTCTTTACCTCGCATCTTGCACACTACGAAAAAAATAACTCACATCCCTTCTCATCAACTTCTTTACTTGCATTGCGAAATGACCCCAAAGTTCTTAAGCTTCCCAAAACGTGGATACGAAGTTAATTTCCCCAAAGGACTTCTCAACACTACTTTCGAGCTTCACGATTCTATCTTGTCCTTATAGAAACTTAACCAATTCATCCCAAGAATAACATCTAGGTCTCCCGGATTGAACTCTACCAAATTAGAAGGAAATACACAGTCTCCAATCTTCATAGGCAAATCTTTAAACAACTTGGTACACCTTATGACTTCTCCAAGAGGGTATACTAATAGGCGGATCAATTACTTCAAAGTCTACTAACCCCAAACTTTTAATAACGGATGACAAAATAAACAAATAGGTCGCTAGATCCCTTGACCGATCTCTACCAGGATGGTTCTTACTACGTAAACTTCATACATTTGTAACTTCTCTCGACTGGCCCTCATTATTCAAGTCTTGACCATTCCTTCCTTAGAATTCCCATTCCCATTTTTATTCTTCTTAAAGTTTCCCTAATTTCTTCCAAAGATTGAAATCCTTTCTTTTCTCATACACTACAATATTTTTCTTGTCACGCCTCCACCGAAGACCATAAATATGGGTGGCTCTTCCATACACAATGTCTAGAGATGAAAAAGTTTCACCACCTAACCCCAGTTGGATTTCCTCGGTCAAACCTTGCTCAAACCTTTGAGCCTTTAACTCCCAGTGGCTACTACCTCGGGTGCAAACCTCGACAAGTGCTATAAACTTACTATAATACTCGAAATGGTCATGCTCCCTATCTTAAGGTTTATAAACTCCCGGGCCTTCTACTTCCTCATAAATGCAGGGTAAAACTTCCTTCTTTAAAGCAAGAACAAACGAATCCCAATTAAATCCCTCAACAAAGACTCGGTCCTAGCCCCATTTTCTCTCCACCATAAGTTAGCCTCATCTTTCGGATACAACACATTTTAACCTACTCTCATACCCTCGGGATAGTTCATAGTCCCAAAAATCTCCTCAAACTCCCTAATCCAACTCTCTAAGAAGGTAGGGTCGGCTTGCCCCCATAAAGTATGGTGGCTTAAACTTAACTAGTCTTTCAAACATGTCCCCAGTAGGATCGGGACGTGCGGTTCTATCCCGAGTTAATTTCTCTCGCGAATAGGCGAATAGCGAGAGGCTTAGGCATTATCGTTGTTGGCCATTCTATTTCGCGACCTTAAATTTAACGTAACTCTACTTTAGGTTTCGATTCACAACTTATTTTTCATTCTCTACGAAGGCGGTACTTGATTTGAACATAAAGATCGCATCAACATACAATTCTCATGAAGTTATAATAATGCCACGGTATAACTCAACATCAATCACATAATCATTCATGAATAGTATTCACATCAATAATAAACACGTGTGAGGATAGAATTCAGTCACAACAATAAAATAAAATAAAATATTCTTATTCACGTGAAAAATAAATTATTTCTCACTTGGGTAACTAAATCTTTACTTTTATTCCTCAAACGATAATAAGAATATTTTTCCAATCCAAAATAACCAACTTATTCCTCGACAATATAAAGATGCTAAAGAAGGAAATTTAAACCATTGTAGCTTAGCTACTTATTCAACTACTAACCGTAGAACATAAATAAATAATCTATGGAGTTACATTATCATTCATATCCTTAATTTTCTTGTACTTCTCTAGAGTAAACATTTTATCTTCCAAGTCTTCCATGTCCTCACTATAATAATAATAACCTGAATTCCTAGGTCTAGTAGATCTTCGAATCCTTTTGGGTTGATGTCCATTTTCGTCCAACTTTGAATCCCTCACATCGCTCAGCTAAGTTCTCCAAGTAACACTGTAGATGTCCTTTCGGGTTTGCCCTCTAGTACGATCAAACTCTTGAAATACCTCAACATCGCTATTAGGGATGGCTACTTTCAAGACCCAATGCATCACAAGGTCTAAACTGGTGTAGCTCTCACTATCAAACTCTCCATCCTATACTACCCATCTCTCACAAAAATAATAAAGTAGACAAAATAACTAGAAGTATTAAAATGAATAAATAATAAATATATATAATTTTCGAATTTATAAAGGAACCAAAAAAAAGAAATAAAAATTAAATAAACTAGTTTGAAGTTTTCGAACAAAATAAAATTCGGACCCTTTAGAAATAATAATTCGAACTGAAATAAAATAAAATATTTAAAATCTTAAAATCTTGAAACCTTGAAAAATGTTTCGAAAGTGATTTGAACAAAACGAATAAGTAGGAGCCCGATTTCTGATACCACTTTGTAACACCCCGACAATTCTCTCTTTTCTAAAATACCTCTTTAATATAAAACATAGAGAATTATCAAAGTATTATCGCCCGTGTGAAAACGTATCGGCTTATTCAGAATTTTGTAGCGGAAAACAAAATAAATAAACTTTATAAATAAAACTTAATCAACCAAAAAGTCAACTCTAAAAGTCAAACCAACAAAAGTCAAACTCAAAAGTCAAAGTCAACTATAAAAAAGTATAAAATCAAAGTATGATAAATAATCTACACAAGCTCTCCAATCCCGAACCCATGATGCATCATCTTCAAACCTGTAAATGACGATGCACTATTGATCCCTTGAGACTTCTCACCAAAAGGGTCATAGCCATGATCAACATACACACACAAAGCACGTAATCAGCAAAACTGAGTACTACATAATAATAATAATAAACAATCCTAACGTGATACTAATAAATACTAAGCAGAAATAAATAATAACATAATAACCTTGCAGACTACTTTTACTAAACTAAACTTTACAACCAATAATTTAATTTCTTTAGATGGAATAGTCAATGGAACGAGTTGTCTAACAAAAACCACCCTTCCCTTTGGAAGACGAAATACGGGGGCGACTCCGTATTCCCATGACCTACGATATCGAGGAACCTTTTAAATAAAAATAGGACACGGTGATCAATTCAGTCCCAAGAAAAGCCATGGGCTACCACCATATACTCCAACTCATACTTGTCCAACACTTCAGACGTGCACAAGTCTAAAGCTATTGCTATTCACGTTTCACTTTACATGATTAATAATTTATTCACTTGTTATGACTCTCAAGTTGTACAAATAATATAATCATCAAACAATCATAAACTTCCATTTTTATCATAGGATTAGATAAGGTGATCAACAACAACTTAACAACCCAACATTAATTCCAACTTTAATTCATAACCTTCCTTTATTTGCTGAACCAAGTCAACAACCAACCAACCTTTCAAAGGTATAATAATTCAACTTACCAAATAAGACCCTCGGTCCTTATAAAGTAATTAAATAATCAGAAGAGAACAACATGATTCAATCATGATCCAAACCAATATATATGTTAATCCCTCATATGAATTAATAACATAAACTTCCTAAATCCCATATGCTTGCATCAATCTTCCATACAAACATAATATAAACATCATAATCAACATATTTCACACAACGGCATAAAACATGCAAATCCAATTTGATAGAAATCGCATATGAACTAAAAACAGTTCCCTATACATGATACTACATTATTCTTATCCTTAGGACATGATACTAGTCCAATCAACGCATAGGTATGTACGACCTTGTGTAAGCAAATCGACCGGCCACTTTCACAAACTTAAAAGTCGCCTAAAACAACCAATATAAATCCACAATCAATATCTTATGAATTTACAGCGATAATAAAATATTTTAAACCCTTCTTAAAAGTGTTTAAAAACCTTTCCCATCATTAAAACTTGATTATTAAAACCTCCTAGTAGTACTACTACACTAGTTGTTAAAAACTCTCAAAAACCCATGTTTAAATCGTAAAAACTCCATCAACAATACACTTTTCAAATTTCCAGCAACATATAACATATTAAAACCCTTTTTAAACATGCTTAAACATATTTAAAATTATAAGAATAATCAATTGCACAAACTACAACATACTATTATGATTTTTCAACCATTAAAACCTTAAAAATTCATGCTTTGATACTTAAGAAAATCCAATCCAAACATAATATGTAAATCTGAATTTTTATTTCTTTAATACGCAAAGTATATAATCTTAGATTCATAATTAAATCATCAAATTATAACTTTTAAACATAATCCTATTAAAACAAATCTTAAAAACATAAACTTTGCATAAAAATAAAAACTTGAGGAGGAAGAAAATAACCAAAGCAAGAAGAGGAGGAAGGGACGCGCGGAACGGCGGCGGTGAGCAGCTGCCGCGGTCGACGGTCGGCGAGGAAGAGAGAGAAGGAGAAAACGTGAGAGAGAAGAAAGAAGAGGAAAAGAAAAAAGAGAGAAAATAATGAGGGAGGCCGAAATGTTTGGGAGATGGAGAGAGAAAATAAAGTTGTGTGGGAAATATTTGGGGTTTTGAGGGTTTATATAGGTTCCCCCTTGTGGGCTTAGGAAAAGGTGATAGGGCTCAAACTAGAGTTTAATGATTGATGAATTGAGTGTTTGGGTTCCTCATACCCAATTAGAAATACTTTTCCAAATCCAAAAAGTGTTTTAAGCTTTTCAAAGCATGACTAAACAAAATGTTTAACTTCTTTAAATCATTAAAATAATTCCTTTGACATTCAAATAGTCAACTACTAAAGTATATTTAAATATATATAACTATACATTAAAATATATTTAAATAATTCATAAATTTACGGGGGATTACAAATCTGGTTGACTAGGCACTGGTACGTTGCACCTGCATTTTTTAGTCCAAAAGGCATAACCTTATAACAATAAATACCTTTGTCGGTGACGAACGCTGTCTTTTCTTGGTCGTCAGGATGCATAAGGATTTGATTGTAGCCGGAGTATGCGTCCATGAACGTCAGGAGCTCGTGCCCTGTTGTCGCGTCGACCATTGCATCTATGTAGGGAAGTGGGAATGGATCCTTAGGACAAGCCTTGTTAATGTCTGTGAAGTCGATGCAGACCCTCCACTTGTCGTTCTTCTTACTAACAACGACAACATTAGCCACGAAATCAGGATATTTAACTTCGCGTACCTTGCATGTGTCAATCAACTTTTGCACTTCGTCGTTTATAATTTGTTGCGTTTAGGAGCGAAATTAAGTCGTTTCCGCTTGACTGGTTTGTGCTCCGGATCGACGTTCAGTTTTTGAGTGATAAGGTTTGGACTTATACCTGTCATATCTTCATTAGACCAAGCAAAACACTTCTGGTTAGTCTTTAGGAATTCGATTACCTGGTTACAGAATTCTGGCGGCAAAGTCGCTCCAATGCGAACGACAAGATCAGGAAAGGCTGGATCAAGCGCCACTTCATCTACATTTTGCTTGTCTGGCGGGTCGAGCGCTGATCCTTTTTTTAATTGCTAGATGAACACCTTGGCGGGCTTTAGCAACGAACTGTAGCACTCTCGGGCAGCTTTATGAGCGTCTGATGATATGTTGATGGAACTGCTTTCATTTTGTGGATCCAAGGCGTGCCGAGGATGACGTTGTAGGCAGAAGGACAGTCCGCGACATTAAATCTTGTTGGCATATTGACGCCTTTGGCAAAAGTTGGCAGTATAATCTCGCCGATGGTCTGCTGCGCCTCGCCGCTGAAGCCGACTAGGACATTAGATTTCTTCGTTATATCCCCGTCACAAAGACCCATACCTTCGAGAGCGTTTTTGAAGGTGATGTTGGCTGAACTTCTGCCATCGACCAGCACTCGTCGTAGCAGGCAATTGTTGACGGTCAAAGATATGACCAGTCCATCGTGGTGCTCCCCATTGCACACGTTGTCGTCGTCGAAAGTGATAGATGTCGCCTCTAATTTGCGCTCGTCATCTGACCTGCAATATTTAGGAACGGTGGACGTGGGAGATCCCTCTCTAGCTAGCCTCTTGGCTGTTGAATACGTTAGTCCACAAAAATCTGATCCACCAGAGATTATATTTATTACCTTGACGTGAGCTGGGGATGCAGGCGGATTTGGCTTGGAAAGATTTTTATCGAAGGACGGCTTCCCCTTGTCACTGAGGAGGTCTTGGAGGTGCCCTTTGTTCAGCATGAACGCGACCTCTCTCCGGAGCGCGATGCATTCTTTCGTCTTATGGCCATGATCATGGTGGAACTGACACCACTTAGTCTGGTCTTTTTTAGCGTCTGGACGATCACTCTTTCTCGGCCAACGGACAGGAGCTCCGATCTTCGTTAGCGCGTTGACGACACCTCCGACATCGACGGAGAACCCATATGATCCAATGTCAGGATACGACGGTTGATCCGCCTTAACCTCGGTACCTGCGTTTTCCATCACATCATTAATATTGTGTATCTGATTAGGGCGACTGTAGGGATAACTTAGCCAATTGTTCTTCTTGGGGACGAAGGCTTTGCGATCGCTCGTGCTTTCCGACACATGGCGAGTGGAGATGGTATTGAGGATGGCATCTTTTTCTTCCAAACGCATTTGAGCTAACTCCCTGGATTTCACCTCTTCGAATGTGGTGCACATGGACTTTGTTAGACGATTGTACAGCTTCAACCGAAGGATGAGACCTTTCCTGAAACATTCAATAATTGTCTTAGTGTCAAGGTCTTTAATACTAATCATTTCTTTATTAAAGCAATTATAATAATCGCGAACAGATTCTCCTGTTCCTTGGACAACGCCATAAAGGTCGCTTGTCTGCTTATCCAGACTACGACTGCCTTCGAATTTATCATAGAATTTATTGGCCAAGGTTGAGAAATTGCTGATGCTTCCGGGCTTGAGGGATCCAAGCCATTTGAAAGCTGGCCCGGTCAAGGTAGCCCCGAAGGACTTGCACATGCACGCTTCGACGAGATGCCACTGGATGGACACCTGCCACATTCTTTTCATATCCATCTCGGTGCTCAACGACGCTGGGCGTGGGTGCCCCAGGGAGCTGAGACAGGAGCTTCATCATGCACCGATTCTGCTTTTCGATCAAGACCGTCCGCTTCGCCATGGGATCTTCGTCTTCATTCACGGGGGTATTCTCAGGATTTCCTCCGTCTTGATCGTTAAAAAGGCCTCCGTTTACGAAACCATCATCGTCATCCGACTCGGCGCTCTCGGAATCAGTGAGGGGTGCATGACGGGAACGTCGTCTGCACTGAAGCGACGTCGGGTCTTGGACGCTTTCATCGAGGCCAATTCTTCTTGTAACTGTTGGACCTTTTCTTGCGAGGACGAGAAGTTAGAGGACAGTCGCTCGTTGGCCTTTTTCATTTCGGCCATCTCTGCCTTCATTTGATCATAGAGCTTTTGCATTTCGTCAGTGTTCATTGGTGCGGCCATCTCGAGGGATTTGGAAGAAAGTGATTGATCTGGTTGTGGCCCCACGATGGGCGCCAAATTGTTTATGTAGATTTTCGTCAAAGCGACGATTATCAAGTTAGGACGACATCAACCATATTAAGATGATGAAATGAATGCGAATGTAACGGGGAATCAAAGGGGAATGACACAAAGAGATGGTGACGCGGATAAACCCCAATGAAGATGGGTAAAAAACCGCGGGTGGATATGAGTCCACCAATCCACTATATGTAACTGACGTTCTGAGTAAACGACAGTCAATACAACCTATGATAATTATTCTAAGTACGGTAACTTGGTTGCAATGTAAAGAAAATGATAACTTTAAGTAAGAAGTGTTTGCTGAACTGAGTGAAGTAAACTGTGATTGCTTGAGCTTATGTAAGTGAGTTGGAATGCCTTTTCTGCTTCTGCTTTATCGTATTTATATAGCCAACTCTCGACCTCAACGTGCGCCCAAAAATGTAGGAAGTAGTTAGCTAAAATGTTGGCACTATATCTCCGCTTCCTTGGCATAATCTTTGACCGCCTAATAAACCATTTGAGCTGATTGGAATAATTCTGGACTCAATCTTCCTTATTCCTCAGCAATCGGTTGCCCTTTGACCAGGTCCTTACATCACGCTGATGATGCTAACGTCAACGTCGCGCATTCTCTGCATCGATGTCAATTTGCAAAAATCAGCCATAACACTCATCAAATGAATGATGGTTGGGGGTTAGCAACTGATGCAAAAATCTTGTTTAGAAGTGATTACTCTTCGACATTGTATCCTTTTGATCCGCAAACTATTATTGTCCTGTCTTCTATTTCAATTACTCTACTCACAAGGAGAAGCAACTTTTTTAAATTCCTTATATGCATTTTGTTTGCAATTTTCCCATGTTGTTGTCTAGTGTGTCATATTTCATTCTCTTGGCAGTTGAAAAATTCCCCCACCCTCTCTCCCCCCTCCCCCATCCCAAAGAAATGAGAGTCAAAAGGAAAACGTGAAAAACGTAAAACCTAAGAGTTTTCTTTTCTGTTACTTTCTTTTGCTTGATGACATATTTGAGCTAAACTATTTGAGCTTTTGTTTACAGAAATTGAAAAGCAAACCATCACATATAAAGGTCTTGAAGTACACAACCTGAATGAATTGGAGTTTGTGAATAGTGAAGTGTGGGTAAATGTTTGGCAAGTAAAACTTTTTTGAGGATTCCGGTAACGATTGTTAGCCAGCAGGGATCCTCTATCGCACTTAGTGTCTTATCCAGGCCTGGCCCTGGGGGGCTGGCAAGAGGGACCATCGCCCAGAGCCCATACTCAAAAGGGGCCCAAAATCGAAAATCTAGTCTGACTTGGTTCATGAACAGATGAACCTAATTTTTTGCAGCAGTAAAGTAAAAAAGGGAAGGGAAGTGGACACTTGGCAAGTTGGAAAATAAAGTCCTATATTTTGCGGGGCCCACAAGCTGTTGTTTCATCTTTGTGTTGTCATTCCACTGAAGATGTCGTTCTAATCTAAGTATCTAACGGCTATGAAGTGTTTCATTTTTGTCCTTGCAAATTATGCAAGGAAAAATGAGTTAATTAATTAAATTTTTAAAAGACAAAAAATACATGAATGATTATATATATTGTTCTCTATAAATAGACACCAATATTTAGCTACTTCTATGTTTTTTTTTATCTTTGAGTTAATTTTTGCTAATTATTTTTTAATTACAAACATATTGTCTCTGTATTATTTTTATCTTTCTCACATGTAATCTTGACACTATTCACAATAATCTTCTATTTCCTCCATTCTTTTTTACCCGCAGCACTTTCCTGAAAGGAAAATAATTAATTACTTGCAACACTTTCTATTTTTGCTTTTCCTTTCTCTCTATCTCTATCCAATTACATGTGCCCTCTCTTTTTTTCCTCTCTACCTCTCTCATACCCAAAAATTGCATTGGAGTTGATGAAAAAAAAAGTGTTGCGAGTAAAAAAAAACCGGAGGAAGTATATTTTTCTCAATATATAAGAAAAAATATAGTCATGTAGGGTCTTGTTTAATTCATCTCAATGAAGACTATATTATTATTCAATCGTTATGATTTTTACTAATATGTAGCAAAAGATATTTAAAGTCAAAAATATACATTGGCAAACGTGCACGATAAAAGTAGGAAAGATAAAAAAAATAGAGAGGGAGTAATAATTATTTGCATGCAATAGTCATAAATCAATTTTTTAATAATATATGATTATTAAAAATATGGGATCGGGAGGAAAATGAGGAGAGAGAATATATGGTCCATAATTGTTAGGATCAGGCTTGAATGTGGGACCAACAGAAGGGCCCCTATGTCTCATCTCGCCCTGGGCCCATGAATTGTCAAGACCGGGCCTGGTCTTATCCCACTTGCTGGATTGAAATGAGTATTGATAATTGTGGGATCACCGAAAGAGGATTATAAGTATTGAGTGTTGAGTGATGTTGAACTTATAGTTGTTAATACTTTTGATGTATCAAATTATTTATACCTCGTTTAAGGCATAATTGATCCTCTTTTAGGTAAAAACCGATCAGTTACCCATTAGCTAATCCGATTTTCACCTAAAAATCGGACCAGTTAACTATATTTTGGTTCTATTTTCGGGTGAAAACCGGATTAGTTGACTTCCATCAAGCGCTCTAAGCCCAACTGATCCAGTTCAATTTCGGCTCAATTAAGCCCAAATTGACCGGATCAGTTGGGCTTTTTTCCACTAGTGTAATTTTTTCAAAGGTGACACATGTTACGAGGATACAAGAACAATAGTAGATGGTGTAGTGCATCCTACTTTTAAAGAAGCGTGTTACGCAAGGGGACTACTTGATGATGACAAGGAATATATAGATGCAATAACAAAGCCAAACTTTAGAGAATCCGATAAGTAACTAAGGAACCTGTTTTGCATGCTACTTTTGTTTGGTAGTTTATCAAAACCAGAAGATATTTGGGAAGACCTGGCAACTATTATCTGATGACATGTTGTACAATAAGTGTCACATTCATCAAAACGAAGGTCAAGTGGCTATGATACATCATCATTATACTCAATTCTTTATTTACCTGTTTACATATTTTCTATGTTACTTGGGCTCGGCTAGGTGTGTCGGGTATGGGTACGGATCCGAGTGTCTGGTATAACACTTCAAAAAAATCAGGATACAAAGACTCTGTCCGAATTTTGGGCATGGGTACGAGTATGGCGAAATTAATTTTTCATAATATAAAATTTAATAATTAATCCATTAATTTAGATTTTATAATTTTCTATTTGTAATATAATAATAAAATTAAGGAATTTATTTAAAAAGAACAATAACTAAGAAGAGCAAAAATGATTTAAAAAAAAGAAAGCGGAAGCGCAGAACAGAAGAAGGAAAGGAGAGAAGGAAAAAGAAAAAGAAAAAAAAAAGATAACAAAGACACGTGACTCATAACGCCATAAGGACGAAAAAAAAAGAAAAGAAAAGATGAGAAGGTGAAGAGACTAAATCGAAGAGAGAGAATAAGCGCAGAAAGATAAGTGAACAAACTTTCCGGCGAGTTCCAAGCTCCGGTCAGCGAGTCGAGGTGAGTTATCCTATTTTCCTCTTCTCCTCTTCCTCTCTTCTTCTCCTCTTCGCATTCGAATTATAGGGTTTGAGTATCTACACTACAAGAAAAGACGATATCAACGACGGCTCAAAAGCGTCGCAGATACTCGCAAAACCGCCGCTGGATCCATCAACGACGGTCAACAGTCGTTGACTGACAGTCTATGCATCGATGGTTGCTGATTTAGAAATCAACGACCATCAGGCCGTCGGTACCAATATCAACGATGGTTTTCTTACTTATCAGCGACCGTTTTCAATACCAACGTTGAGGATATGCCACCGACCGTTAAGAGCTGTCGCTGAAACAACGACGGTTTAAAACAGTCGTCAAATCAACGACGGTTCAAAACAGTCGTTGATATCAACGACGGTTTAAAACAGTCGTTGAATCAAGCCTTTTATAATGCAGAGTCAAGCCTTACAGTCTGCAAAAAGGAAGAAACTTAAGAATAGAAAGGAATGAGGAATAATAATTGAATACTCAGTCAACCAAAAAACATGATGAACAAACCACCAGATGCAGAACAGTGAGATTTGGATTAACCTCCAGAAATTTTATTGATGTTCCATAAAAATTGTCAGGGAAATCAGGAAACAAGAAACTTATACACATTAAAAAGTTGGTAAAATCTAACCAAAGCCCTAATATATTAAATATTGATCCAACTAAACATTAACCCCCAACCCACACAAATAAGAACAAACTGATTATTACTTCAAAACCCTAACCCTAATTAAATCCTATAATCTTCGTAACGAAAATGCAACAATTTTTTTTTCAAGTTTCCAAATCCAGATTTCCTCTTTCATTGGGTCATCATATTAACTAAAGAGTCGTCGTCAGCGGTCACCTTGCTACCGGCATTCTTTGGGAGCAGAAGGTTGTGAATGTTAGGCATCACACCACCATTGGCAATTGTAACATCTCCAAGCAATTTGCTCAGTTCTTCATCGTTCCTCACTGCTAATTGAATGTGCCTCGGCACGATTCGAGTTTTCTTGTTGTCTCTTGCTGCATTTCCTGCCAATTCCAAAACCTACACACATAAATTCATCTTCTCAATCAATAATTGGTCATTAATTAACAGTAGAATTTAACATGAATTCCTTGTTCAATCATGGAAACAATCTAAAACCTAGTTTTTCAAAATATTATTTCCATAACTAGTTTAACTTCTGATTGCGTTTACAAATTAAGCATTAAATCAAGAGATTCAACCGATTCCTACATTCGGAAACTCAAATTCACAGTATAATGAAGAACAATAACTGTAATTCAAAGTCAGATTATCGAAGATCCTAATGAAGATCCAAACCCTAGGTTCAACCATATCAATCAATCAAACGACAAAAAAAACATTAATCGAAGAAACTTAAATCAATTCCAAAGCGAACTCAAACGACAACAATTTCAAACCCTAGATCCACGAAAAAATCGCAAAAAACAACAAAATCAGGTAAAACTTCAAATCAAAAGAAAGGAGAGAGAATATACCTCAGCAGCGAGGTACTCAAGAACAGCAGCGAGGTAAACCGGAGCTCCGGCACCGACACACTCAGCATACTTTCCAGCCTTCAAAAAACAAGCAATACGACCAACTGGAAACTGCAAACCAACCTTACTACTACGAGATGTAGCCTTCTTCGCTGTACCAGAACCTAGGGTTTTACCTCTTCCTACCATTTTTTTTTTTGCAGAGATTTGAAGAATTCGAAGAGAGAGAAAATGGTTGAAGAAGATGATAAACTAGAGGAGAGAACATAGATAAGAAGACATTAAACCTTGCAGAGTTCGGTAAATCTTCGATTTCACAACTGTTCTCACTGTTCAAATTTGCAGGCTTTGATTCCTCCATTTTTACAACAGATGGACTACAATTTCAACTCAAGAACAAGAGTAGATCTCTTCAATTTCTCTGCCGACAATGTAACAGATTTTCAGATCAGTACCCCCAAAATATTCGAAAACTGGAAACCCTAGAATTCGATAAACAGAAAAAAGAAGAAGAAATAAAAAAGATAAAAACTTGAAATCAAAATCTCTTACCTTCTTAGAGATGGAGTTGAAGAAACCTTTTTTTTGGATTCTCTTTTTTTTTCTTGTTTCACTTTCTCTCTCCTCAGTCTCTATCTCTTCAATAAGTGTCCGTTGCTCCGGTGGACTGAGAGGGAGGAGGGAGGAGCAGATCTGAAGAGGAGAGAGAGGAGGGATTAGGGTTGAGTAAGGAGAGGGAGAGTGAGGAGAGAGAGGAGTGAGAAGAGACCAACTTTTTGTCTCTTTTTTTTTTTTGTCATCAGCGACCAGTCGCCTAAATTGAAAAAATCTAAAAATTTAAAATAATAAAATCAACGACTGTTTTAAATGGTCGCTGATTAACAACGACTGTTTATCCGTCGTTGTCCACTTTAAAAGCAGTCCGTGGCAACGACGGTTTTAAACGGTCGCTGAATGCAATAATAACGACCGTTATTCAAACCGTCGCAGTGAAGCAGTCGTTGTTTTGGCCTTTTCTTGTAGTGCTAGGGTTTAGCGCCGCCGTGTCCGAGTCAAAGTTGCCGGATCTGACACAGATTTCGTACCCGTGCAGGTGTCATCACTACAAGAAAATCACAAAATAACGACGGCCTGTCAGCGACGGTTGACAAAATCGTCGGTATATTCATAATAAGCGGCGGCTATAAGCCGTCGTTGATCACCGTCTGCTTTTATATCATTTAACGACGGTTTAGCTGTCGTTGATAAATAACGACGGCTAAAAGCCGTCGTTAATTTTGTGGAAGTAAAGCAGAATTTTTTTTAGCTTGGGCGACGGTTAGAAACGGTCGTTGATTCTGAAAGGGGGGGGTTTTAATTGAATCTGGTGATTCAGTCGGGTTTTATTTTCAACAAAAAAAAGGAGGGAAGTACTTTGGGCGATTTTTGCAGCGACGCAACCACCTCCACCTGCCTTTCCTCCTTCCTCCAGCCAACGGCAGCGACCCACCTCCACCTCACTTCGCCGGCGGTAAGCTTTACTTTCTCCTTTTTTTTAAAAAAAAATTTGAGTTTAATGAACCAAACCCTAACAGTTGGGTTTTTTCCTCGTGAGAGAAGTGCACTTCGAACCGGCGACGAACTTGGCATCGACTCTTGCCTGGGACCGACATTTCGCCGGTGGTAAGCAGTGCCAATTTCTTTTTTTTTTTTTAATAATTTGTGTACTCATGAAACTAAACCCAGAAAATTGGGTTTTTGCTAATTCTTGTTATTTCTGCTAAAAATTAGAATCTTGTTTTTTCTGTCAGTTTTTTACTCACATTTTGTTAGTCTGCTTTATTTTATGTATATTTCTTCATGTAAGTGTTTGATATTATAATATATCATTTATTTAATCAATGTTTATACTACTTATAATTTTTTCAGATAATTTCATAGTCAGATTTTAGTGATTTGGTGAGTGAAATCAGTAACAAGAAAGAGCATGTGGGTATTTTTGTTTTCTAACATTTGGTGGAAAAAAAGAATGGGTGAAAGTAACCCAAAATTGTTGGACTTAATATCAAAGGAAAAACAAAGGATGATGAATAATGAAGAAAGAAGATATGGGTGTTGTTCATATGATGAAAACAAGCTTGAACTTAGGCTATATAATTTTTTAGTTTATAATACTTTGAAGATTAAGTTACTTTAATTGTATAAGTTTAAGTTACTATATAATTATCACAACAGTTTTTATAGTGGTTCGTTTATTAAAGGTTATAAAAGTTATAAACTATATAATTATCACAATAATTTATTTATTGCACATTCCTTTATTTAGTTTACACTATTTAAATTGTTTATATTGTTTTTGACATATTTGTTTTCGTGGAAATAGTTTGGATGATGTTATAAATTTAATTTAAGTGTTTAAATAAATATGTTTGCATCGTCATGTGCCTAGATACCCGTTCAAGGTATACTCATTAGGAGTATATCTTGAATAGTCCCCGTTGGGATTGTTCTTCGACGTTTGACCCCACTTAGGTGGTGAATGTATGCCTTTTGTTCTATTCTATGTAATTTTCGGTCATGTTGTTTCTCTATGCTGTTCTCTGGGTACATATGTAAGCTTTTACGAAGCTCACATTGGGTACTTGGAGAACTCATGGGAAATGCTGCCGGAATTTACGTAGAAGCGAATAGTTGGCATACATTCACTAGCGGGGTTAGACGTCGAAGAATGGGTTAGGTTGGAGTGATAAGGACCTTTGGACATCATTTTAGGCCCTATATGTATTTCACACAAATGTTTGAATTGTACGTATGATGGTTGTTAATGAGTAGTGTGGTTGAAATGCTTTAGAATTGTAGAATTGGTCACCATGAAACGGAAGGAGCGTTGGTGGATGTATGATAGATATGACAATGTGCGTAACTTGAGGCCCGAGTTCTTCAGGGGGGTTGATGAATTCATTGACTTTTGCAAAGTAAATCCCGAAAGCCCAGGTAAGGATGAAGTTACATGTCCGTGTCCGAAATGCAAGAACAGACGTATGCATGCCGCAGACACGGTTAAAGTGCATTTGTATAGCAAGGGCTTTATACCTAATTACTACGGTTGGTATTCTCATGGTGAAGAGTTACCTCAACCCGCAGAAGAGCTATCTAATCCATACCGTGAAATGGTTTTCGATGCTCTTGGGAATAATCCGGAACCGTCCACTGTTGAAGAGCCTAGTGGAATGGAGGAGGAGCCTAATCCTTAAGCAAAGGTGTTTCTTGACCTATTAAAGGCTTCTAAGGAACCGTTGTACGACGGGAGCTCCATGTCTGTGTTGGAAATGGCATCTAGAATAGTATCTTTGAAGTGTGAGTACAATTTGCCACATAGGTGTGTTGATGCTTTTGCTTCATTAATGAAAGAAGCAATACCTAACAACAACAACATGAGTGACACATTTTACGATACGAAGAAGATCTTGGAGGGATTAGAGCTTCCCCACGAAAAGATTCATGCTTGCCCGAAAGGTTGTATGTTATTTTGGAGAACTGATGCACACTTGGACAGATGTAGAGTGTGCGATTGCGACAGATACAAGAGGACTTCTAAGGGGTCTTTAGTTCCAATGAAAGTTCTGATTTATTTCCCAATCACACCGAGATTGCAGAGGTTGTATGCAACAAAGAACGTTGCTGAAGAAATGACATGGCATGCCAAAAATCCAAGAGCCGAAGACAAAATGGCTCACCCTAGCGACAGTGAAGCTTGGAAGCATTTGGATAGGTCCTTTGGCGAATTTGCATCTGAGCCTAGGAATGTTCGGCTCGGTTTGTGTACAGATGGGTTTGGTCCACATGGAGAGTTTGGGGGTCAATATTCATGTTGACCGGTCATCTTAACCCCGTACAACTTGCCGCCATCGATGTGCATGAAAAAACCCTTCATGTTCCTTTCGTTGCTCGTTCCTGGTCCTAAAAATCCGAAGGGAAACTTGGATGTGTACATGCAACCCTTAATCGAGGAATTGAAGCAATTATGGGATGTTGGAGCAACTACTTATGACATTTCTAGGAAACAAAATTTCAATATGCGTGCCGCCATTCTTTGGACAATAAATGATTTTCCTGCTTACGGTATGTTATCTCGGTTGGTCCACCGCCGGGAAAAAGGCTTGTCCTTATTGTATGGATAAATCCAAAGCTTTTTGGCTCGAGCATGGGGGTAAAGTTTCTTGGTTTGATTGTCACCGTCAATTCCTTCCTCAAGATCATCCTTTTCGTAAAAACAAAGTAGCTTTTTGCAGAAATAAGGTTGAAAAAGGGTCTCCACCACACATCATGTCCGGGGAGGAGTTGTGGTCATGTGTTAAAGACTTGCCAAAGGCTACAGATGGACCAGATGCACTTAACACTTTGAAGAAGTTGAAAAATGGGTGGTTCAAACAAAGCTGTCTTTGGGAGCTCCCATACTTGGAAAGATCTGCATCTTCGTCACAACCTTGACGTCATGCACATTGAGAAAAACTTCTTCGACCAACTCATTCACACGCTTATGGATGTGAAAAAAGCAGACATCGACACCGTTGCATCTAGAAAAGACATTGCTAAATTGTGCAAAAGGCCTCAACTTCATGTCACCAAGGATGCAAACGGAAAAGAAATTCCACCAAAAGCACCTTTCGCACTGGACAAGTCCCAAAGGAAAGTATTATGCAACCGGGTCGAGATTTGAAATTTCCCGATGGCTATGCTTCCGGCTTAACAAGATGTGTGGACATGCAGTCCGGTAAGCTGCACAGTATGAAAAGCCACGACTATCATGTCTTCATGGAAAGATTATTGCCGATTGCATTAAAGGAGTTGCTTCCGGTTCATGTGTGGAAAGTTGTCACTGAGATTAGCCTTTTTTTTCCGTGATTTGTGTTGCTCCACCATCACAAGTAAGTGACATGGAAAGATTGGAAAAGGACATAGCCGAGATCCTTTGTAAACTCGAAAAGATTTTCCCACCATCATTCTTCAATTCCATGGAACACTTACCAGTTCACCTTCCACGCGAAGCTAGGCTATGTGGTCCCGTGCAATACCGTTGGATGTATCCCTTTGAAAGGTACCTTATCCTTCATTTTCATATATCCTTTTTTATTGTTGTTCGCAATTGTGTAACTCTTTTTGATAACCACCTTCTTAGGTTCCTCAATCATTTGAAACGCAAAATTGGTAACAAGGCTCGTGTGGAGGGTTCTATTTGTAATGCATACTTGTGTGAAGAGATTGCAAACTTCTGTTCAAACTACTTTCAGCAAGGAGTGGATACTAAGACACGAGATTCGAGCCGTAATGTAAATGATGAAGTTGATAGGATGCTCGACGAAACCGTCCCAGGCTATTCGGGGTTAATTGTGGTCGGCCGTCTAATGCAGGTGGAACACGATTTTTAACTGAAGTGGAACTACAACGTGCACACCTATATGTGTTAGCAAATACAGGCATCTTACAAGAATTTGAGAAGTAAAACACTTGTTATTAATCATATTATTTATAAATTTAACTTTCATTTTTAATTTAGACATTAACAATTGTTATGTTTGTAAGGGATTTCGAGGACCACATTCTTCAAATTCCACCTACTCTACGTAGGGAAGATGTGTGGGTGCAACATGAAGCAGAATACCTTGATTGGTTTAGATCGAAAGTGAGTTTGTGTGACTATAGGTTATTCAATAGGTTATTCAAGAAATGTTAATGGATTAACAATATGAATGAATTTTAATAGGTTATTCAAGACAAATCCAATGATGATGTACTGTTTGCTTTGGCAATGGGTCCTTCAACATTAGTTCGCACTTGGAATAGATACTATGTTAATGGATACAATTTCCAAACAAAAACATCAAGCAAACACAAATCCACCATGAATTATGGAGTGTGTGTGTCTAATGATGGAGGGAGTGATTTCTTTGGGATTCTAGATGATGTTATAAACACCTCAAACATCATATATATAGTTATTTTAATGTGATTGTAAGTTGTTTTGATTGAAAATACACAAAATAGGAAAGTTAGAACCAAATATAGGCTAATATAGGCCATTTTAGGCCATTTCACTTGAAATTGAATGAATACGAGTAGTTTGATGCTAGTTTAAGTTATAAACACCTCAAACATCATATATATAGTTAGTTTAATGTGATTCTAAGTTGTTTTGATTGAAAATACACAAAATAGGAAAGTTAGAACCAAATATAGGCCATTTTGGCCATTTTAGGCTATTTCACTTGAAATTGAATGAATACGAGTAGTTTGATGCTAGTTTAAGTTATAAACACCTCAAACATCATATATATAGTTAGTTTAATGTGATTGTAAGTTGTTTTGATTGAAAATACACAAAATAGGAAAGTTAGAACCAAATATAGGCCATTTTGGCCAATTTAGGCCATTTCACTTGAAATTGAATGAATACGAGTAGTTTGATGCTAGTTTAAATTATAAACACCTCAAACATCATATATATAGTTAGTTTAATGTCATTCTAAGTTGTTTTGATTGAAAATACACAAAATAGGAAAGTTAGAACCAAATATAGGCCATTTTGGCACTTTATATTATTTGAATATGAGTACATTTAACCAAATGCAGGAGACATACAATAAGAAGCTGGATCATTGTACCACTCAGGGGTCATAGCCGAGCCCTGATCTGTTGTATTGGGAGACAGTTGGGGGGAGGAACAGAGGAAAAGTTCAGGGGTTGGGTCAGGGAGATCATTTGTACTACAACTCTGCATCAGGGCGAGGAGATGGTGGCTCTACACAACCATATGAGCCGTCCATTTTTTCTCAGATTGAGGCGCAAGTGGAGGCAAAGGTCGCTGCACGGATGGGAGAGGTGGAGGCAATGGTCGCAGCACGGGTGGAAGAGTCACGTCGGGCCCTCATCGAGGAAATGATGAGGAACATGTCTAGTTTCGGCCACATGTCCTCAGGTTGCAACCCAGGCCCCACTCCACAACGCAGACCAGAAGATGACCCAGGGTTTGGTGGTGGCGGTAGTGCTACAGAGCCACCCTTGACAGTGTAGTTTTTTTTGGTTTTGGCAACTAGGTAACTAACTTATAGTTGGATATAGTTAGTCTAACTATTTTCTTGTAGTGTAAATACTTATCGGCATCTCGCTTCGTTTCTTGATGTGTCGGGTTATTTTTTTTCAACCCGACTTTCTACTTTATTTCCCAACACCGGGATCTATTTTGCGTACATATATTTAATCTAGGTAGTTTGTCTAACTATAGACATTTAGTGTCTATATTTATGGGCATCTAGCTTATTATTTTCTAGCTTTGTCGATATATATTTTTTGTAAACACCGACATCTACTTTATTTCCCGACATCGGGATCTATTTTGTGTACATAAATGTAATCTATTTCATGTAATTATACAAGTATCTATGTAAATTTTAATATATATCAAAATTGCATAATTTTGTAATTGAAAAAATTTAATGCGATGGAGAAACAGCTTTAGCGTGGTATATTTAGGTGCAGCTGTGCAGGTACAGGTTTAATTATTATTAAGAACAATAGAATTTTAAATAATATTAATTTGTAAGAACAGCGACGGTTAAACAATAAATCAACGACGACTAGGCAGTCGCTGTAAGGTTCTCTATGCACCCATTGAAACGAAATCAACGACTGCTTTAACATCTTAGCGACCGTTATAAACAGACGTTGATTATTCGAAATCAACAACGGTTTATAACAGTCGCTCCAGCGACTGTTGTAAACCGTCGCTGACCTTGGCATCAACGTCGGCTTTTAAAACCGTCGCTGATTGTCCTTAAACCGTCGTTGAATATATCACCGACGGCTTGACGGTCGTTGAATCTTGTATCACCGACCATCTTTTTACCGACGGCCATTTAACGACGGTTAGCCGTCGTTGATTATTCAGCGACGGCTTTTTAGGCTACCAACGACGGCTAAAAGCCGTCGTTAATTTGCACTTTTCTTGTAGTGCATGTCGTACCGACACCGGTACTTGGCAAATTTTGTTGAGTCCAGGTAACATAGCATATTTTTCATATTACATTTATATAAGTTGTTCTATATGGTAACTTCACTTATCATATTTTCTTACAAAAAAAATCAGATTTGCATCTAGCGGATGAACAGATACAAGCCTTTGGATTGGCCCACATTGAAGCTAGGCTACAAAGTAACGATATCACACTTCGCAGATTCGTTGAAGTGCCTTTTCTAGATGATTTAGTTTTGTTTGAAGGAAAAAATAAACTAATAGCATATGAGCTTTCTTATGAAATAGATGCAACGAATGAGAAACACGATAAATTGTTTTCATGTTTAACTGACGAACAATTACTGATTTATCTTGAAATCATGGATGTTGTGTCACGGACAACAAGGAGGTGTCTTCTTCATTTGTAAATATGGAGGCGGCACAGGTAAAATACATTTGGAGGACTATGTGTGCTGCCATTAGGAAGATGAGCGAAATTATATTGTCATTCACTTTAAGTGGAATTGCTTCACTCCTACTGCCACGAGGTAGAGCAGCTCACTCAAGGTTTGGACTACCTTTAAATGTTTGTGAGAACTCTATGTGTCCAGGCATTCGACCGGGTATTGACCTGGCAGCATTGCTCATGAAAACAAAACTTATTATTTGGAATGAAGCACCTATGATGCACAAATATTATTTTGAAGCACTTGACAGAAGCTTAAAGGATATTATGCAATCCGTTGGTCGTGCTAATTTGCATCAACCTTGTGGTGCCAAAGTTCTTGTCTTCGGTGGTGTTCTAAAATAGATATTGACAGTCATACCAAAGGGAAGTAGGCAGGATATTGCTTTTTCGACATACTCTTCTTATTTGTGGGATTCTTGTAAGGTGCTGAACTTACACGCAATATGAAACTGCAAGAATGTTCTTCTATATCGAGTTCTAATGAACTACTTCCTCCGTTTCAAATTACTCGCTACACTTTCCATATAGGGAAGTTTCATATTACTTGCTACACTTCTTTTTTTTTCCTCATATGGTAAGTTTTAAGCTGTAAATTTACCAAACTACCCTTACTAAAAATATTAAACAACAGTTAATCATACCTAACTAAAACTAATTAAACATTAAACAAAAACCCACCACTAATCCCCAACCCTTTCCCCCCCACCATCAACAACTTCAACCCATTTCTCTCTCCCCCATTATCCCAACCCATTTCTCTCTCCTCTAACCACCACCATGATCAACCCACCATCATCAACAACTTCAACTCCTTCTCTCTCCTCTATTATCCCAACCCATTTCTCTCTCCTCTCACCACCACCACCGATCTAAACAACCCACCACCACACCACCCATCACTTTCTCAACCTCTTCACCTCACTCTTTCTCATCTTCTCACCACTACCTTCTTCGCGCCGCCACCTCAACCACCACCACCACCGCGAAGAACAACGCTCATCCTCTTCATCTCTTCCTCTCTCCTCTCGATCTTTACCACCACCATCCATTTCTCTCTCCTGTCGATCTTTACCACCACCATCCATTTCTCTCTCCTGTCGATCTTTACCACATCCACCCATTTCTCTCTCCTCTCGATCTTTACAATCACTTCATCGAAACTCGACCAAGACACCTAAAATTCAACCACCACACCACCTTAATTAACTAACCACGACCGAAATTCCAAATCGGGTTCCAACCAAATGTCTTCGCTCTCCTTTATTTTCGCTCTCCTTTCCAGATCTGGGTTCGAATTTGGGTTTTGGTGGCGGTGGTGGTTTGTTTAGTTCGGTGTTGGTGGTTTGTTTTGTTAGATTAAGGTGGTGTCGGCAGTTTTTATGGTGGTTAGGTTTGTGGTCGTGTGGCAGGTTGTATGGTGGTGGTGAGGGCGGTTTCTGTATGGTGGTGGTAGAAGTTTTGGTGGTTGATGGTTTACGCAGTTGGTGGTGGTGGTGGTTGGTTTAGGTTCTAAATTATACTTAATCTCATACCCCTCATATAACTAATATTACACTAACAAAAATTGCCTAGGGAACCGTAAAAAAAGAAGTGTAGCGAGTAATTTGAAACGGAGGAAGTAAGAGATTTCTATGAATGGTTACTAAGTGTGGGAGATGGAAAAGCAGGTGGACCGAATGATGGAGAACTGTTATTGAGGTTACTGAAGATATCCTCATAGATGGTGAAGCTGATCCTATTTCAGCAATTGTAGAGAGCACATATCCATCACTGCTGGATCACCTCTGGGAAGCTAAGTACTTTCAGGAAAGGCTATCTTGGCTCTGACTAATGAGATTGTAGAGAAGGTAAATGATCTTGTGCTTTCAACAATTCCTGGAGTATACCTGAGTTCTTATGCAATTAGAAAAAAGGAACGTAATCTAGGGGCTCATGAAATATAATCCAATGAACCGTTAAACACAATTAAATGTTCCAATGAAAATAATAATAATAAATTAAGAATCTCCCGTTGCCGGTGAGAATTTCGGTCACCTACCTCGTTTATGGTACGGAGTGCACCCATGTCAGTACTTTGGGGTGTTCTGGCTATAAGTCTTAGTTGGGGGTGTTTGGTGCACCTGCGCTATAGTTCAGGATGTTGCGGCCAATTTTGCCTTAATTAATTAAACATAGTTCTTCTCGTGCATTTTTGCACAGGTAAAGAAAAACTAGTAGTATAAATACTTCAACATCCATATGTTCAATTTTTGCACAACTACATTACAAGAAGTGTGAGCTCATAATCTACCCATAACGGTCACTTGCACTTCTCCTCTTATCAGCCAAAAGGCGAGCAGCATAAACTTCAATTCCAGCATCTGGCCTCGGCATAAAAACGTCCATGTCTGCATAACCTGTGCTAGGAAAGTTGCAAGACAAACAACGTAAGCTCAAATCCTGATGTTGTTGTTCTTGTTGTTCCCGCTTATCATCATCAATACCTTCTTCATCCGATCGTTTTTTATCCCTCTTATACCTATGCCAAGCTGCTTGAATGAAGCAAGCAGCCCATGTCCTCCACTGCTGAGAGTGAAATCTGAGTCTATCTCTGACTTCTCTGCTATGCATCTTCCAAAACTGAGATGCGATGAACTTAAGGTCCTTGGCTTTCAGACTAAACCCTTCGACATCAGATATCGCCTTCACAGTTCTCGTCGAGCATGGGAGGGTAATATTGCTTTCTTGCCTGTTGTCTAACACCCAAGTCAATACTTCCTCCCCACAAAAAACCATTCGGACTGAGCTTTGATGAGTTGAAGAACCCAACCCGCCCACCATCTGTTGTGTAGGAGTACATATGCCCTCGCATAATGAAGAACATTTCATCCACAGGTTCGCCCTCACAGAGTAGATACATGCCTTGGCTGTATAATGTGGGCTTCAGTCTCTCACAGATCGCGTTTAAGGTCTGATCATCCAATTTATCAAATAGTGGAACCTGCATTTAGATCATTAAGTTGCAATATCAAAACTTGGTTACAAATTTGTGCTAATGACGATTGACAATCCTTTTTCTGGACTAAAAAACAGAACAAAATTTATTGTAGATGCATCAATGACTACACACGTGTTTTTTAGAAAATTAAAGTATGTCATTAGGTGGATTATTCTTTAGATACATAATGACCACAGATACTTCTAACTGCTCCATGTTTACAATTGAAGCCTGATCAATTTGATCAATTCCTTGTGTAAGTTGGAAGGAGTCTTGGAATCATTTGGTTGTAGACTTGGGATTCTTTCCCAATGATATCACACGATCAAAACAATAGCCCGTCCCAAAGCTTTATATACTCTAGATTCTATTTCAATCATATCCCGCGATCTGAAAAGCAATTTCCAAGATCCCGTAAAACCGTATCATAGGAGGCTAGGACCTGTGATAGAATCTCCCTATATAACACCATCAACTACACGCACATTTAATCAAAGTGACAGAGTAGGCCAAGCAATTACAAAATGATAATTTATCAGTTGAATTTTTCGCTTACTTGTCGAACTAGATTGAGACAAAGGTATTGCTTAGTTTGCCTCCTGAGATTGATGGGAAGTGCACTAAGAATAGAGGCTTCCTCCACTCCTTGAGTAGCGACCCACTTGTAATCATAGTAGTCGATTATACTTTGTCTTAGTTCTCTAGGTAGCTTCCTATGGTGCATCCATTGCTCCATATCAGTTTGCTTGAGCCTCCAATTCTCTATTCTCACACTAGCAGATTGTATGTATTTCTGATAGCAAGTTCAATGTCTTAGGCTTCAAAACCAAGAAAACAACAAGAATAGTAAAACGCATGACACTTACTTGCATAATTCCGATGACAATCGCAAATAAGCAAAGTCCAAGGGTTGCAACGACCAACGAGAACAAATTTTCTGCAATATCAATGCTGGTCTCAAGGTTTTGTCCTTGTGAACTACAAAAGTGGACTTCAAAATTATGAGAACTTTCCAAAAATGTAGGATGATATACTCCCTCTATGCACAAATGAAGGTCATGTTTGACTTTTTTGGTTAACTTTATAATGGGATATTATCTCAGATAACACTGCCTTTTTCCAATATAACCCTGACTTTGACAGACCTGTCTCCGATAACCCTGAACTTGATTTTTGTCATTAAACTGGACGGAATTAGACACGGCGTTAACTAGACCATAACTTGGTTTGACTTTTGCTAAGGAAAAAAAACAATTTGTCTTAGTCATCCTCTCTCTTTTGTTCTTCATCCCACTTGCAGCAACTTCTTGTAAATTCAGCTAAATTCTTGTAAATTAACAACAAATTTAGTGCTAAAGATAGCCAGATCAAATTAGAAATAATTATATCTTCCCACAATGTCACAGATAAAAAAAATAATATAAAACAAAATTAAAAAATTTGTTGCAGGACCAAGAAAACCCCAAATTATGTTTCTTTTGCACTTAGGTAAATCTTGAATTTTTCCTTCTCCTTCACACTTGCAGCAACTTCAGAAGAACTTGCTTTCAATGAGAGAAACACAACGGTGGTGGGCTATGAGAGGAGAGAGAAGTAGGCTACTGCCAGTACGAACCAGTAGGAATATTAATATTAGTGAAAGCTTTTCCATTGTTCCACTTGACTTGAGAATGTGGCAGACTTAGCAATTGATATTTCTAATCAAGATCTTCACCAGGTACATTGTATAGCAACATTACAAAATTCAGATTAACGTAACATGAGTCATCAATATTCAACAAGATTTTGCCATCAAAACTTTCGGATCAATGCTTGATAATTCAAGCAAGAAGAAAATTAGTTATGACATGACCTAGCGAGAAATTGGACAAAGAAGAAAATTCAACATTCCAAATTCAGCAGCCAAGAAAATTCGACAGACTATGAGAGGAGAGAGAAAATTAGCGAAAAATTAAAGAGGTTTTTGATGTTAAAAATGGGGGATCTCAAATTGTCTTTGTGAATCAGCTTTTAATTAACCCATGAAGATTTGCGATTTGCGTCAAGAATATGGCTAGGTTTCAGATCTGAAACCTCCAACATCGAAGTTTATTGGGGCTACAATGGTTGAATACGCAGGTGAAGGATTGGCAGTGGTGGTTTCAGGGAGGGATGGGCCGAGGGTGTTCGGGGCTGGCTGGAGTTCCGGTTGGAGGGATGGGCCGAGAGTAGAGAAATGATTTGAGCGTTTTAGTTGAAGAGAGAGAAAGTGGTGGAAACCATTGATGAATGCTTGAGAAGAGATGAAGAACAAGAAAGAGAAAGAGATGAAAAGACAAATTGTTTTTTTTTTCTTAGCAAAAGTCAAACCAAGTTAGGGTCTAGTTAATGTCATGTCTAATTTCGTCCAGTTTAATGACAAAAATCAAGTTTAGGGTTATCGGAGACAGGCCTGCCAAAGTCAGGGTTATATTGGAAAAAGGTCTATAAGTCAGGGTTATCTGAGATAATATCCCCTTTATAAATCGTTTACCATATGATTCTCACTAATATATGTAAAAGAAATTATGATTAGTTGTTACTAGACCCATTTCAATGTATAATTTCAATAAGAGTTCGACAAACTTTACAAATACTTCCTCCATTCTTTAATAATTGCAACATGTAGGGGTTGCACATTTTTTAAGGAGATGAGAGAGAGATGAAAAAAGGGACCCATGTGATAAGGAGAGAGATAGAGAGAAAACATAGTGAAATTTAGTAATGTAGCTATTAATATCAAACTTCCAAATAAGGGAAATGTTGCAATAATAAAAGGACGGAGAAGTATGTAATAAGAGTTATTTTAATGGTTAAAGTAGTGCAATGGAAATTGTAAAAGTCGAACAAGACATATTTATGGACAGACGCAGAGAGACAAGAGTACTAAAAAGAAATTTTAAGTAGTATGTCACCTTAAATTTCTTAGTCCCCACCAAAGACAGAAAAAATATTTGTTGAAGAAACCACCTGTGGACAGGTTTTCTGTTACTGTAAAGCTATAAATGCCATATGGATATAGAGCATTATCCGGGTCACAAACTCTGGTGATGTTGCTAGATTGGAGCCAAGCTATCCTACTCGGATCCGTTAAAGCACTGCAATCCAAGTAATTGACCGCACAAGAGCTCTCTTGATTACAGACCATATCCCAGCATTGTCTTAGTCTGTGTATCGACATTATGTACCAGCAATTTCCTGAAACCTGTTCTCAACATGAGATTCTTGGGATAAATCATAATACGGCTCACATAAAACACAACAAATTTTGAGAGGGTATTAGAGATTGATAAAAATCATGCGATGGCGATGGCGATGGCGATGGCAATGGCAATGGCAATGGCAATGGCAATGATTGTATATCTAGTGTATTAATCAGTAATTCGCCTTAATTTTCTTACTTTTCAAAAACTTCAATTTTCAAAAGTGCGGTAAGGTTGTGAGTTATATTGCAAAGTAACAAGATTACAGAGAGTTATGTAGTACAAGCTAAGTAATACAAAAGGAAGCTAGAGATAATACAAGATATACAGTAGAGGAAACTAATCACAAAGATAATATAATATCCCTAAGAATAAGCAGAGATTGAAGAGGAGAATAAGAGAGAGATTATGAAAGATATCAAGTATCTTTATCAAGTGCATATATATGTACTGTTGTAGTTGTTTAATACACAGTCATATACAATTGCAGGTTCGAGTTATGTTTTACGTACTTTAATATATAGGTAATCAACCGGGATCTTTTAGATTTAAGACGTTGCATGAGAACTAGGAACAAAGTAGAAGTACTTGATTTAATAGTTTTACTCACAACAGAGGCAAATAGGTAGAATATTAGAGTGTAAGCAGCCCCCAACCAGGCTTTCTCTGTGATGACTCCAGAAGCTTTACAAAGTTGAAGGGAAAGCGGGTAAGCCAAAATAAATCGGTGCAGCATTTGTAGCATCTGTATCATAAGGATGAACACATAGGTTCTGAACCTAGAAATTGCAGAACCTCTAAGGTTAGGTAAAATTACCCATATGAAGACCTACAACCCAAAAAACAAAGGAAGAGATCATCATTATCGTCATGTTATTGCTTACAACTCGAACTAACTACACAATATTTGACTTGAACACACTCTGAACTGACGACCTGTTTAGTACCCGATAGTAAATGACACTGATAATATCGAATATTAATGCTCCCTCTGTCAACAAATAAAATGTTATAGTAGAAGAAAAAGAAAAGGCAAAAATTTCAGCACCTGGGGTAGAGGAAGTGCAGCTGTTAGATCAATCCAGAACCCAAACTTGAGGTATCTTGCAGCAATTTTGCAAGGGTCACTTACAAGTTCTCCCATCCCAATCATACAAGAAGGAGCAACGTATGCCATTCGAAACTGGACTAAAATATTAATCATATAAATAAAGTCAAATCCTGTTCTTAGTATTGATAAGATTACTTTCAGAGCTCCTCCAAGCTGGATGCACAGCTCCGGTCTAGCTTCGGGCAACAAGAAGAATACAGGGTCAACAAATAGGGATATCATGCTAGCCATGAACAACAGCATGTTCCATGTATGTGCTAATGAACCTCGAGGATCCACAATCAACCACTTTTCTTTCTTGTTATAATCATCTGATGATACTTTGGATGAGTATTGAGATTCAGAATGTCCTTTTCTCTTGGAGTTCTTGCATCTGATGCACACAGGAATATGAGATTGACCATCATCTTGTACCCTGATATACATAGAATGTTAAATATTCGAGTTTTAATCCGCAAACATCAGTTCTAGTTAATAGAAATCAGTTTTATTCCGTAAAAATAAGTTTATATTAGTAACTTCATATAACAAAGACAGCATGAATTAGTAAAATTAGTTATAATAAGTATTGACCTGTTTGATTGCCAAGGACTCCAGCAAGTCTTCGAGAGGCCTGGCAACATGCCTCTTCCGAAGTAGTTTCTTCCTTTCTGTTAGAAGGCCAAATTATTTTTCAACCATGCTTATCTAAACATGGTAATGCACATAAGATTTGAAATTTTGAATTAGCTAAAGCACACCATATAAACATAAATAAACGAAAAGCGAGTATTGCAGTGGACCAACTGAAACACAAAAGTACCATGAAGTATGCTATAATACACTCTTCTGCGATTGTGCGACTAATATTTTTTATGTATAAGTTTGTTATGCTATATGACAAAATGCCAACTAACAATAGTAAGAACCGAGAGTTCGTTAGTTGACTAGAGCTGTCCACTAAGGCCTCGCTAATTAATGTTATTTTCAGTCACTTGCCTGATCTTTCAGCTATCACTTGTCTTTCAGCTACTGGTGGCAAACATATATAATTTGGATGTTTGAGGCGTGGGATATATATATATATATGCCAAACGATTTCACTTAAAATTATTAGTTTCAAAGCTGATTAGGTGTAAATATAAAGTGATATTAGCATTGATTAGGTCAAATTAGATTTAATAAGTTTAGTTAAGAATAAGTTCAAGTGAAAAGAACCCACCTTTTTAGAATCAAATTGCCTAAATGATTCCTCTCTAAATACTACCTTTATTTTTTCCTAATTAATTTACACACTTTGATTACCACTTTATCTAAGGAAATATTGATAAATTATGAGAGATGGAGAAGAAAGCATGAAAAAGGGAGAGAGGAAGTACGAGAGAAGAAAAAGTAACTAGAGATTACATAACATAGGGGGGTCGATTGAACAAAAGGTATGGAACCCACGTCCAAATATCAAATAAAAACAGTGTATAGATTGAAAAAAAGTTCAAAAAGGAAAATCTTATTATATCTATTATATAATGAAGATGGAACAATCCACTCGTTTCTATTAAATTACGAGTTAGTCTTGTGTGGACCTGGTCCACACTAATATTATTGTGGACTAAAGCAACTTATTTAACATAGTGACCTTTTTTTCAAAAAGTAACCTTTTAAAATCTTATGTTACACTATACAGTTACTATCTACCGTATTGATCGTTTTTATAAATATAGTCACTTATTCTTACATTAGTTTATCAAATGAAATTTTCACTTTGTGACACAGTAACCTTTTTTCACATAGTCAAACTTTACAATCTATATCTACTCATCTTTTATATCTATTTTTTTTATATAGTGGCCTTTTTTTTATAAATCACATGAATTAGCGTTAGAGCCACTAATTTAGTGTGGACCTAGTCCATATAAGTTTTTTACTTAAATTACAACTCTAGCATCAATAATGAGAAGAGATAATAACACTATATACATAATAATTATATAAAAACATTCCAAAATAAATTCTCAATCAAACCAAACCCTTCCTCAATCAATGCATATCAACAAATTTAAAGTTCAAACACAATCAAAAGGCATATTGGACATCACGTTTGACAAAGAAAATTAAAAATGGAAAGTTATGATGTACTAAATCAAACACAATATACAAAATACTGAGCAATACATTGAATAACTACAATCTCAAGAATATTTTTATCTATAAAAACTCATTTTCAACAACAAACACTTAAGAAAAAAAACTCAAGAGGCTTCAAACATCACAACTTTTACGATTTGCGAGCACCTAATATACTTTCAATTAAGTATTTATCTACGTATGCAACACATGCTTCCTTACTAAATTTACAAAAGCAGTAGTGTGTTAGATGAACATAAGTAGTAAAAAGAAATTCAAAAGAATGATTACTACTCATAACCGTATATGCACAATAGTCTTTAAAAGGCAATGCAAAATTACAATAAAAAAATTCGCACTTTTGGTTATAAAATAATCGTCAATATAAAAAAATCTCTATTATATAAGTGAAGGGGAGGAAGACGGCGTCTCCCTTACAAAAAGTCTGATATACCCTTAATGAATATAAATTGCCATATATATTAAATAATTTTTTCTTCTTCCAACTTGCCATATATATTGAACAATTTTTTTATTTTTTTATATAGATGTAGGGTTTCATTGATAATAGAAAGCCAGACAACACTTACAAATATTTCCTAATAAGAAATCGAAAATTCCAGCACAAATACATAACACCTTAAAACTACTTATATCGCAGATTAGATCAACAATATATAGCCTAAATAAAAAAATTCATCAGAAGCAATACATTATGTGAGTTAGCACTAATTCGCCTTAAAAATAGTCGATGAAAATACTTACGTAGTCCTCGAGATACTTACAGTGAATATGTAACCCTAGATTTTCATTCTTCATCAGACGAACAATCAAAGAGATTAATCTTTCAAGCAAACTGCAATTACCAAATTTTTATCTCCCATAAGGAAACAGAAGAAAGTCATACTCCAAACTGCTACTAAAGGAAAGAAAAAACCCAAAAAGTGGGAAGAAAACTCTCATAAAGAGAGAAGGAGGATTATTAAAAACTATGGAATTAAAGAAGGATTTGGGGCTTACCACCATCAAAGAGATGATGATGGCAACCCCTTACAGCTGGAAAAGGAATTAGGGTTTTTTTTAGGTTTTTTAAAGTTAAGATATATATTGAACATATTAACAATGGAATTGAATTTGAAATTTTAATTAAATATTAAATTACGGAGAATGATTTCCTCTTCTTACATATGTGTGAAAAACTCTGATCAAAAATTAAATTGGTAATATAACTTAACTGAAACAATTAGAAGAAAAACTAAAAAATTGAATTTCATATTAATAATTATATAGATAACATTTTAAAACCTAAATGTTGATTATTATTCGGTAATCTCTATTATATAAATTAAGATCTTCCACTTTATTAATATTCAACAATTGAACCTGATACACAAATTCTTCCACTTTATTTGAACACAATCTTTCTTCTGCTTTATAATATCTTCTCTCAATACTATATTTGAATAATGATGAAAATAACTAAAAAGACTAAGGAAACTTTGGTTATAGAAAAAAATATTAGAAAAATTATAAATAATTATAAATGTTTGTTCGAATCAAATTGTTTGTAATGCTGATAAATAACTAATTGAGAAAAAAAACATTAATATGACACGCACGCATAGCGTGCAAAAAATGTTACTCCCTCAATGTATTTTATCTACACACTTATCTTTTTGGTCTATTTCTTTATAATTTACACACTGTTACTTTTTCTATTTTTGGTAACATGTCACATCTACTTTCTCCTCTTTTTCCACCCATGTCATTCACCTTTTAATATTTTAACCAACTTTTTACTTCTCTCCCCACCTTTTCAGTTTCTCTCTCCACCTTTTCAATTTCTCTCTCATACTTTTGTACTTCTTTTTTGGTTCCCTCATAAAATGAAGTAAGTAAATTAAAAAGAGAAGTAAGTAGTTAATTAAAAAAAAAAAAAAAAAAAAGCGAGTAGGTTACATCATGTTTCATTCCAAAACAATGGCGGCTGAATCTGAGGACAGCTCAGAAACCTACAAACATCTTTCTACGTACCCACTATATAAGATACTTCGAGATAGAAGGAATAGCATAAAGAAATTATTAGGTTAAGCACGTCACAATATTATGTATACAACAAAATAATGATTGGTCATAGTATAGATTATGCACCCCGAGTGGTGTATGGTATACACATAATACTGTATCTCACTATAAAAACAAATAAAGCAGGTGGTATAGAACAAAAGAAAACAACACAAATATACTAGGACCACTAGTGATTAGACTCGCCTGCTGAGGATCAAGATTGGTCTAATGGTTCCCTTCCTTATAAAAGAATTCTTCTTATCTTAAAAAAAAAAAAAAAAAAAGACTATCACCTGCTTGCCCATATAGAAGTACGGTGACCAAGTAGTACTTCGTACTTGGTCTAGAGGTATCACTTGTATCTCACAAGTACGGTAACCAAGTAGTACTTCGTACTTGGTCTAGAGGTAACACTTGTATCTCACAACCTTGAGGTTGTGGGAGATCAAACCCCACTAGAGGCACTTTAGGGGTGAAATCCTTTACCTCTTTCCGGTCTCCACTTCTAAATAACCTTGCCTATGTAGTTGGGGTCGACAAGTGGCGGATCTACAAAATTCAAAATGGGGATAGAAAATAAAATTTAACTTAATATCATAATTATTGAAAGAAAGAAAAAGTTGGTCTCTATATTTGTAAAATTTGATGTGTCAAAAGTATAATAAAATAGGTATCTTTTTATATATTAAACAAAAAAACATTGGTATATTTAATTTATTTTTTTGCTCAGTAATTTTAAATATATGGCTATTATAAGATTTGCAAAGTTTTTTTCTCCCTCCTTCAATACACAATAAGTGTCTAAGTGTCACCCTTACTTTGCGTCCTCACTGATTAATCACTCAGTGCACCAAGATTATCACTCACAAAAGGAAAGAAAAAAAATTACTTTTACCTTGTTCCTACTTATTCAAACATTTACGTGAAGTAAAAGTGCACAATATCTAAAAACACTTGCTTCTTGGCTCTGTCTTTTATACAGAGTGCAAACAATGGACTTTTTAATCTTTAAAATTAGACTAAAGCTATAAACTTTGGTCAAGATTCTAGAACATAGGGATGCACTTGCTCCCTATGGGAGCCAAATGCATCGGCCCATGTGGGTCAGTTAGATTAACATGTGTGAGGTTCCGATCTAGTAAATTACTTCTCCTTACCGATTAAAAATATATATAAAAGTATATATCATATAAAGACTAAATTATACATTCTAGTACAAAGTAATGGTCAGGCACATCTTTATCTGGAACTTAATTGTCATCAGATGAAGAATGCATCTTCAATTGAGCTTATGGTGCAAGAATCTGGGCCAAAACGGTTGCTCGAACCCCTTCTAATGCGTCTAACCAATTCAGCAGCATAGGTGGCTAACCCTGACCCTGGTTGAGGTAGAAATATTTCCATTTCTTCGGGCATAGTCTTCTGACCATGTGAGGTTTTTTGGGCTAACTCCTTTCGCCTTCTATACCTTTGCCAGGCAGTTTGTATATAGCAAGATGCCCATGTTCGCCATTGATGTGAATGGAAACGAAAGTTGTCCACTACTTTTTTATTGTGTAGCTTCCTGTCTTGTAACGCAACATATCCTAAGTCTTCTAGTGCAAGAGCAAGGGCTTCAACCTCAGAGTTGGCCTTTATTGTTCGGGTGGAAGATGGAAGGATAGCAGTTGAGTTCGGGTCAAGAACCCAAGACAGTAACTCTTCCCCGCAAAAACTACCAGGGCCTAGGCATGATGAGTTGAAAAACCCTGCTCGACCTCCACTCGTGGTGTAAGATTCAAGATTACCACGGATTATGAAGTACATTTTGGTGACGGGTTCACCCTCGCGCAATAGGACAGCTCCTTTGATGGATAGCACAGGCTTTAGCCTCTCACATATTGCATCTAGCATATTATCCTCCATCTGCTCAAATACTGGGACCTATACAAATGCAGGTTCAGGAAAACATCCTATATATGCCATCTCACAAATATAATCAAGATGGCCTCACTACTCGTTAAATTAGCAATCATAGATGGTGGAAATGCTACTTCATTTTAGCGTAAAGTTCATAAACGAAGCCCCATGTCAATATTCATAGTAATGCTAATTCACCCTAAAACATCCTTTCTTTCTTTTCCATAGAAATGCATTACAATCTATTACCACTTTAAAAGGCGGTATTGAGTGGTAACGTAAATTTATGAAGAAAAGGAAAATTTGTCAAAAAAAAAATTTTTAAAGGTTCAATAGAAAAAACCTTTTAAAGCATTCTTTGCGGAAAAAAACCACGAACTTAATTTTTCTTACAAGATGAAACCTATTCCCATTTTCCGGTGTGGTTTTTGAGATGCATAGGGGTGGTCTTTGCGATCAATGAAGTAGGGGGTTAAAGAAAGATAGAAGGGTCGGCGTCGGAATTGAGAAAAATACACCGGAAAATGGGAATAGGTTTCTTCTTGCAAGAAAAATTAAGTTTGTGGTTTCTTTTGCAAAGAATGTTTTATAAGGTTTTTTTTCGCAGAATTGAACCTTTAAAAGGTTTTTTTTGGCAAATTTTCCTGAAGAAAAACACGTATTTGGCATGAAGTTTCAATACCATGGATAATTGGATATTGACATGAGTTTACTACTACAAAATCGCCTAAAATTCATTATCATTACCACTGTTGACTACTACCTACAAAGAGGTCATTGAGATATAAAAGTACAACTAACTAGGTGTTTTTCGGGGAACATACTTTTCGAAGTAGGTTGAACCACAGATGGCGATTGACTTTTCTTCTCAAATTGGCGGGAAGGGCTCTAACAAGATAATCTTCAATGACACCACGAGTGGTTACCCACTTGTACTGATCATAACTACGATCTGATTGCCTCAACTCGGGTGAAAGCTGTCTGTGTTGCACCCATCGCTCTGTGTCCGCTCTCTTGATTCTCCACTCATCCAGTCGTTGGGTGCTTGATTTTATGTAATTCTATAAAGTAGGATTAGAGAAAAGAAATATCAACAGAATTACATCTAATACTACTTACTGAGGTAACTAGATACTAGATAGAGACAGCAATGTCATGCGGATCAAATGGCTAGTATACGGGACTTACTTGCACATTTCCAATGAGTGATGCAAAAAGTATTAAGCCTAGAACTGCAACGATGTTAGCAAATATATTTTCCAACACCTCACTGCTTGTCGACAAATTATTCCCAATCGAACTGCAGCAAACAAAATAAGGTAGAGTACCATTAGAAACCAAGATCATGAAGCAGAATATCTTTGAACTCAAAATTAGCCATAATACTTATATTATAATGTTTATTTGGCAAATTTGTCAATTATTACCTTTTCAGTAGGCAATTATATGTCTTACAAGTTACAACCTTATTAAAAAGAAGTTGTAAATTACTAGCTTGTAAAAGAAGATTTATTGTTGTTCCCTTTTCTCAGTTTCTATTGCATTGGTTTTGGGACCTAATAACCAGAGTAAATTCATACATTATGACATCATTTTGGATAAAAGAATCAGCCCAAGAATCTAGCAAGAAGTAGCAATAATTAATTAAACATTTGAAAAGGAAGAGATTTACAAGGCTTTTGTTTTAAGAGGGCTATAAATTACAAAATGACCTATTGAAAGTGGGTACATTAATGACAATTTTAGTTGTCTATATATATTGGTTACTAGTAAAAACTTGAAACCATTTTTACATAGTTCCGCAAAACTGTTTTTAGGTCCAAAAAATCTGGAAATAACACACCCTCATATTACTCCCTCCGTCTTCAAATACTTGCTACATTGTTGTAGGCACAAGAATCTATAAGATGAGAAAAGATGTGATGAGGACCATAACTTTATGGAACGAGGACAAGTATCTGGGAGTTTTAGGCAGGAGGAAGGCAAAAATAAAAGGGTATATTAGTACTTTTACGAGGTTCATGGTTACCAAATAAGGAAATATTGCAAGTAAAAGATGTATCATCACAAAATATTACTTCAATTACCTCATGCTTTGTAACGCCCACCAGAAGCAGTATAAACATTTTCTTAAGAAAGGTGCTGATGTAGCTCCTGCCTGCAATGCAAGTACATATATACCAAAGTGATAGAAATCATTGTTTGCATCGCAGATGTTTGTGATATTTGTCAACCCCAACCACATGCTTCTTTTGGGATCATTGCTAGTGCTGTGGCAATCAAAGAATAGATAGTTGCAATTCGGACTTTCTTCATCGCACGTGCTTCTCCAGCAAGCTTCTTGCCTTTGTAATGACAGAAGGTAGTAGCATCCGCCAACAACCTTCGTAAAATAGCGAAAAATTATAAGCTCTTCTAAACATAGTCTGACACGATATGACAATATAACAAAACCGACACGAGCAGAAAACAATTATCGCGAGTAACACGACACGAACATGAAATCAGTCCAAACACAAGCCAGTTTGATGAATTTGTCATCTTATGTATTCATCCTACATTTGATATAATTTTTGACATATTTTGAGAACAATCCGAAATCAGCACGAGACCAGGCACGAACCTAACCCGTTTATTGCAAGCTCTATGTTACATGCTGGAATTTTTAGTTACTCACATAATTCTAAGCCTAGTTAGAGTGCACAAATTGATGACTTACATTGCTAACTAAATAGTAGAGCATCATATTATAAACAGCTCCTGTCCAGGCTCTTTTTGGCATCGGGCCGCTAGCCTTAGATATCTTCTCTGAGAGCGTATATAAATGAACAAGCCTGAGAAGGAATTGTAATAAGATGCAGAAGCGAGGAGTTGTCTTCCCATGAGAAATCACTGATGAATTAACTTTAGGTATCGCTGTCCATATGATAACCTGCAATATAAATTACACATTAGCTAGAAACTAAACAGAACTTCATAAAGCTACTGTTTTAAATACAGTGATTCTTCTTAAGTAGTGATAGATTGTTAAGAGTATAGCTAAATGGCAAACAGTTTGTACGCAAACAGAGGGGGGGGGATGGGATGAGACACATGCAAGTGGATTACCTAAATGCCCTCCCTCTCTCCCATTCGCTAACAAATACTATGGTTTGCCATTTAGTCTCTTTCATATTGTTACCTGTGGAACAGGCAGAAGTGCGATATTGTCAATCCAGAAATCTTTACGAAGATACCTTAAGCCAATTTTCCAAGGGTCAATAACAAGTTCCCCTCTTCCTAAAACACGCGAAGAAGAGGCCACATAAGCTGTTCTAAACTTGATGACTATACTGATTAGATAGAAAACATCGAGCACGGATCTTACAACAATCAGAACCACATCGAGCTTCCTATCAGAAGCCTCAACACATAGCTCAGGGGTAGTGTAAGGGGAGAACAAGAAGAGGGGATCAACTAATATTGACAATAAACATGCTACTAAGAATATATTGTTCCAGCGGCTAGCTGCTGCTGACTGTGGATCTAGTATTTCCCTTCTGATGTTTACATAGTCTTCTGAGAAAACTATGGATATGATCTTTGGTTGGCAACACCTGATATTTGCATTCTCCTTATCATATTCCTTAATTGTCGCCACGTTTTCATGGTCATGCTCATCTTGGACCCTAACATATACCGTAATCATTAGAGTTCATGTTTTAATGTAACCATATAGATTTTGGGGCAAGACTAAATTAGAAACACTGAAATTTAAGTCAACTTTCGTACCTAAGATGCCGCTTCCTATGAAACATTTGAGCTGGTTGGCACTTGGCAGATACAAATCTTCGCGTTGTGGTTCTAGTTTTCTAAGATCTCAACTGTGTTGTGACAAGGAAATCACTTTGTACCGCGACTAATCTACTTTGATTAGCAGAACATCCTGTAGAATTTATGCAGTATTCTTCTTGTTGTGAAATTGGTTATAACAGAGAATGTTTTCACCTGCCTAGTACACAAAATAAACCCCTTGTTAACAACTATATATTATTTGTGTATCTTCAGTCATTTAAAGAGTGATTGATTTGACAGAAATCATTTTCGAGGAAAAGTGGTTTCCCCCGTTTTCCTTTGTTTGGCTTATAAGGATTTAAAGATAATATTTCACATGGTACAAAATAGTTTTCCCATGGGTGGTTTACATTCTACATTTTCCTCCATAGTCTCTATCTTCTTCTTTCGTTCCATACATCCATCCTCTCCCTTCGTCTAAGCTTTTCTCTCCAACTTTTGTGTGAGAAACCAAACGAAGGAAAACTAATCTAAAATTATGCTTTCGAAGAAGCTTTCTCACGGAAAATTATTTTCCTATGAAAAAGTTTTCCAGCCAACCAAACGGAGTCGTGGTACAAGCCCAAGGGAGGTTCCATACTAGAACCAATTGGCAATAGTAAGAGTAGCTTCTCTAAATGAGATGTTCTATACCAAGCAAAAACTAAAAGAAACCTCATCCCCTTCAGCACCAGAGCTATCTGGGGAAAACCAAGGATTGCATGTGTTATGACAGATGAGAGAAAGAACAAATATTGAATGTAAAATTGAAAATAATAAGACACAGATTTAACGTGGTTCACCAACGGAGTATTGGCTACGTCCACGGGCAGGGAGAGAACAATATTATTTATGAGAAAAATAATCAGAATTACAGAGGTGATTAATGGGAAAATCGTCACTAATAAACTAGGTTTAAAAAACCTATTTATATGCAAACCCCGAAAAACGCAAAACACGCTTCATTAAACTACCGCCCGATCGGGCGGTAATTGCCAAGCCAAAGAACATCGCGGGCCCGATCGGGCGAACACTGCTCGAGTCGTTGTTCGCGATGCCGCCTAATCGGGTGAACAAGCCCGATGACATCGGGCGCCCCACTCCCATATCTCCTGCTTGGTCGCTGCCCCGCCCGATCGGGCGAGCCGACGAAAAAGCCTTTGACTAGAATTCAAAGCATAAAATCCTACAAATCTCCACCTTGACTTGAATCCTCTCATAATAAGCCAGATAAACAAATAACAGATGCATTGAACACAATGCTCAGATTCTCCCTACAAACAGATTTGTCTCGAAAAACAACCAGAACAGATTTGTCCCTTAAAGGACACCAGATTAGCCCCTAAAGGCCCCAGACTTGCCCCAAAAAGGGCAATCAACAATCACGAACATTGAGCAAGTTCAAACAATGTTGAAACTTACTCTGTGGAACAGGTTTAGTGAACATATCAGCAGGATTATCAGCAGTACCTACTTTCTTCACCTTAACCCTCTTCTCATTCCTCAGAAAATGATATCTCACGTCAATGTGCTTAGTCCTTTCATGATGGACTTGATCCTTGGCTAAGCATATTGCACTCAAACTGTCACAATACACAATGGCCTGATCGTGATGCAAACCAAGATCACTAACTAGCCCCTTTAACTATATTCCCTCTTTAGCAGCTGCTGTCAATGCCATGTACTCTGCTTCAGTAGTAGTCAAAGTAATTGTAGCCTGCAAAGTTGCCTTCCAACTAACAACAGAGCCACCAAGAGTAAATACATAACCAGTCATAGACCTTCTACTTGTCTACATCTCCAAGCATAATCGAGAATCGAATAACCGGTAACTAAACACTCAGCATCATTCCCATAAATGAGACCAACATCAGACGTACCTCGAAGGTAACGAAAAATCCTCTTGACTGCCTGCCAATGCTCCTTACCAGGATCACCCATGAACCTACTAACAACACTGTTTGCATGTGCAAGATCCGGCCTAGTGCAGACCATAGCATACATCAGACTCCCTACTGCACTAGCATAAGGAACCCTACTCATACACTCCTTCTCCTCAGCAGACTTGGGTGCAAAAGCAACATACAAATGATTATTAGAGGCACATGGAGTATCTATAGGTTTAGCAGTTGACATGCCAAACCTTGACAAAATCTTCTGAATGTAGCCTTTCTGAGACACGAAAAGCTTCCTCTGATCTCTTTCCCTATAAATCTCCATCCCCAAAATCTTCTTCGCAGCACCCAAATCCTTCATCTCAAACTCAGCACTAAGAAGACCCTTCAACCTCTGAATATCAGACTTGGACTTTGCAGCTATAAGCATATCATCTACATACAACGCCAAATAAATCCATGATTCATCATCCAGCTTATAATGGTACACACAACAATCATACGGACTCCTGTTATAACCCAATTCAATCATATAGCTGTCAAACCTCTTGTACCACTGCCTAGGAGACTGTTTTAGCCCATACAAGGACTTCTTCAATCTGCAAACATAGTCTTCTTTATCAGGAACTTGGAACCCATCTGGCTGAGTCATATAAATCACTTCTTCCAACTCCCCATGTAGAAAAGCTATTTTCACATCTAGTTGCTCAAGTTCAAGATCCTGATGTGCAACTATTGCTAGTAACACCCTGATGGAAGTATGTCTAACCACTGGTGAGAAAATCTCATTATAATCAACTCCTTCCCTTTGAGTGAACCCTCTTGCAACAACCCGAGCTTTATACTTGACCCCCTCAGAAGGTAATGTCCCTTCCTTCTTCTTGAAAACCCATTTGCAGGTGACAATTTTTCTCTCCTTAGGACGCTTGACTAGCTCCCAAGTCTGATTCTTATCCAGAGACTCCATTTCATCTCCCATAGCAGCCGAGCCATTGAGCGAGACTCACTACCCGAAACAGACTTCTTTGTAGGTGGATGGTTCCCGAATATCTACCTCCACCTCCTCGAAGCAACTGCCGTGCATAAGCAACCATATCCTCAAAACCATACCTCCTAGGAGGTCCCACACCAACTCTTATAGCTCTATCAAGTGCTATACTTGTTCGATGTGCTTCAGATGAGGCAGATGGATGACTAGAAAATTCAGATTCAGTAGCACCATGTTGATCTTCTCCACCTTGGTGCTGTAATTCACTCCCATCATAAGTGACTTCCAGCTCCACCTGTTTATCAACATCACTACCAACAGACACTACCATAGACTTCACAGTGGGGTTAAGCATAGAATTTTCATCAAATATTACATTTCTGCTAAGTATTACTCGACTCTCAGAAGGTGACCAGATTCTATAGCCCTTAACTCCATTACCAAAACCCAGAAATACACCCTTCTTAGCTCTAGGTTCTAATTTACCCTCACTAACATGATAATAAACAGTAGAACCAAAAACTCTCAACGAGAGAATAATCTGCAGGCTTACCGGACCACACCTCATAAGGTGTTTTACGATCAATACCGAGTGTGAGGTCAACGGTTGATCGAGATAGCAAGCCGTGCTTACGGCTTACGCCCAAAATCTTCTAGGTAACCCGGCATTAGAGAGCATGCACCTCGCTCTCTCCAACAATGTCGATTCATGCGTTCGGCTACCCCGTTTCTTTCGTGGAGTATTCCCGACGAGTATGATGGCGTGCAATCCCTTCATTCTTGCAGAACTCATTAAACTCAGACCAACAAAATTCCAGACCATTATCAGTTCGCAGTCTTTTGATCTTCCTTCCAACTTGATTTTCCACTAAAACCTTCCACTGCTTGAAGTTCATGAAAGCCTCACTTTTATGCTTCATCATAATTACCCAAGTCATCCTTGAATAATCATCGATCATCGACACAAAATACCTGTAACCTCCAAGAGACTCAACTCGGGAAGGACCCCAACAATCAGAGTGAATATAATCAAGTGTGCCCTTTGTAGTATGCATAGCATTTGGAAACTTGCTGCGATGAAGCTTCCCAAACACACAATGCTCACAAAACTCTAAGTCCTGCACCTTGTGCCCACACAAAAGATCCCTTTTTGACAGAATTTGCATCCCCCTTTCACCCATATGTCCAAGTCTCCTATGCCATAACTTGGTCATATCCTCCCTGGGAACCTCAGATGATGCAACAGCAGCAGAACCTGTCACAGTAGAACCTTGAAGAAAATATAAGGTACCCCTTTTAATACCTTTCAGAACTACCTTCGAACCCTTGTACACACTCATAACTCCACCTTCACCTTGAAAACTGAAACCTCTACTGTCAAGAAGACTCAAAGATATCAGATTCTTTGTCATCAGTGGAACATGCCTAACTTCGTTCAAGGTACAGAATGTACCATCATGAGTCCTCAATCTTATATAGCCTATTCCAACTACTTTACAGGCAGCACTGTTGGCCATAGAAACACTGCCCCCATCTATCTGCTCATAAGTCGAAAACCACTCCCTGCAGGGACTAATATGATACGATGCCCCAGAATCAAGAACCCACACATCCCTATAATATGACTGGTTATTAACAACTAGGGCCAGATCTTCCTCAGAATTACCATCAGTTTCTACCAGAACAACAGAACCTTCATTCTTGTCCTGCTGCTTCTTTTTCTTAGGACACTCATTTTTCCAATGCCCCTTCTCTTTACAGTAATTACAGACATCATTAGGTTTAGGACCCTCAGAATTCGAATTTTTATGGTTCGATTTCTTTTTACCAGATTTTCCCTGTCCCTTACCCCCAAGGTGACAACTAATCCGGATGTCCGATTTTACGTACTAGAACCGGATGCCCGATGACGGACTTCTCTAGTATGAAGAGCAGATCTTACTTCTTCTAATGACAGACTATCTTTCCCAACAATAAAAGAATCCACAAAATTCTCATACGATAAAGGCAAAGATACTAACAGAATTAAAGCAGCATCCTCATCATCTACTTTAACATCAATATTACGAAGATCTAGTAAGATAGTATTCAGTTTATCTAGATGATCCCTCGAGACATACCTTCCCCGCATACGCGAGGCTGAACGACGTTGCTTCAAAAGCAACTTGTTGGTTAGAGATTTCGTCATGTATAAACTCTCTAACTTCAACCACGGACCAGCAGCGGTTTCCCGCTCCGCAACTTCAATAATTATGTCGTCAGAAAGACATAACATAATTGTTGAATGCGCCTTCTCCTCCAGAACGGCCATCTCAACGGTTTCTGAATCCGATGACTTCTTTGCCAACGGTGCCCACAACCCTTGTTGCTTCAGTAAAGCACGCATCTTGATCTGCCACAGACTGAAACTATTTCTCCCAGTGAATTTATCAATTTTCACATTCATCCCAGACATCTTTCTCACCCGAATCGAACACAAAGCTCTTGATACCAATTTGTTATGACAGATGAGAGAAAGAACAAATATTGAATGCAAAATTGAAAATAATCAGACACAGATTTAACGTGGTTCACCAACGGAGTGTTGGCTACGTCCACGGGCAGGGAGAGAACAATATTATTGATGAGAAGAATAATCAGAATTACAGAGGTGATTAATGGGAAAATCGTCACTAATAAACTAGGTTTAAAAAACCTATTTATATGCAAACCCCGAAAAACGCAAAACGCGCTTCATTAAACTACCGCCCGACCGGGTTGGGCTGAATCCGCCCGACCGGGCGGTAATTGCCAAGCCAAAGAACGTCGCGGGCCCGATCGGGCGAACACTGCCCGAGTCGTTGTTCGCGATGTCGCCCGATCGGGCGAACAAGCCCGATGACATCGGGCGCCCCACTCCCATCTCCCCGCTGCTGCCCCGGTCGTGGCCCGCCCGATCCGGTCGGGCGAGCCTGCCCGATCCGGTCGGGCGAGCCGACGAAAAAGCCTTTGACAAGAATTCAAGGCATAAAATCCTACAGCTTGTCATCCATAACTAACAAAATAAGTTTAACTCCACCTATCATTAATTTACCCATGTGACAATATAGCAAAGTTGGGATTATTATTGAGCTCCCAATGACTTTTTTCCTCGGAGTTTTTGCAGTTGACTATTTGATCTTAAAATCTCTTGTGTTATCTAGTGATGCACACAAGAAATTCAGAATGACCATCATCTTGTACTCTGATTAAGTATTAAAATAAAAGAATAAAAATATTGCTGAAGCCTGAACATGCCAACATAATGTAAAGATCATGCGTTGCTTAAAACTGAGTAAATTGAACAATAAACTAATTAAGTCTAAAAATACTTTTCAAAGTATAAAGGAAAAAGAGATTGATTAAAATGGATTGACCTGTTTTATTTGCCAAAGACTGCAACAAGTCTTTGAGAGGCCTGACAAGATCATCGAACATGCATGCTTAACCAAGCATCATAAACCTACTTTTTGCTCCTTGGAATTTGGATATATGCCTCGTCGAAAGTAGCCTTTTTTTTCTATCCCAAAAAAAAAAAGAAGAGCAATTTATTTTTCAATATAAGCTCACAATAAAAAGATAGATAAAAGAAACGGGTATTGCATTGGACCAACTGAAACACAAAAGAACCATATACACTTTTCTTCAAATATAGGACAAATTTTTTATGTGTAATTTTTTTGATTATGCTATGTGACATAATCAGAACCAGTGACAAAATGGTGAAATTGCTCTAGATTTTCTAATCTTTTAATTTGATATTATATAGATACAACCACCCTTCAAAAAAAAATATAGATACAACCAGACTGGGTTCTTCAATTTTTTTTTATACATATTAGATACTCAATTTTATTTTAATTTATGAGAATCAAGGTTGGGCTTAATGATTGTGAGGCCATTTTTCCGTCTTTTGTAACATGGGTTCGATTCTCACCCCTCAATTTCCAGAGCTTACTATAATTTCTACAATTTTATTCTTTTAAATATGTTTTTACAACTTGGTTGACTCTTTAGATTAAAAAATTTACCTATTATATTGAAAAAGTTAGAAATTTCATGTTTTTTAACGTTATATTACTTACTTTGCCATACTCACTCCCACTCATTTTAAAACTAACTTATTCCCTATCCATTAATTGTGTGCTTGTTGCAACTCTCATAGTCTTTCTCGTGCAACTTATTACCTACTTATATCACTTGTCATTTCCTAATTGCATGACAAAAGTATAATTTAGATGTCTGAGGCGTGGGATACATGGCAAAAGTTGTCAATATCTATTCTAAGTTTCTAACTCGTCTTAACGCTTTATGAGTTGCATTAGCTGAAGTATTCCCTTCTGGATGCTAGCTAGCTTAAATCATATTTAGCGGCGGCTAAATTTGAGCATGACAGTTCAGCAACCTACCAGCACTATTTTACGTACCAACTAAATAGGATATATGAACATTCGATGGAGATATGAACATTCGATCGAGTTAGGAAGGGAGAGCATAAACAAATGATTAGGTTAAACACATTACGTATATGTACCAGATAGATTATTGATCATAGTACAAAAAGTAATAAATTATGGACCGCAGTGGTTTATACTCCATATAGTATTATAGTACTATAGTATATGACTACCAAACTCATATGTGGGACATTATGTTACCAAGCTTAGCTTGGCTCACTTGGTAGGAATTCCACCTTATGACCTCAAGGTCAGGGGTTCGAATCCCACCAAATGAGGGGCACTTGGAGGAGAATTTTCCTTACAACTTCCCCTCCTTTCAAGTGTCTGGGCCTCTGGGTTGGGCCTTGTGCGAGGGCAGCCCAAAGGTTATTCATCTTATCAAATAAAAAAAAAATATGGGACATACTGTTTGATATTTTTTGCTATTTAGTACTTAGGACATGAAATCTAGAAGAAGATAATATAAAAAAAGCAATTTGTTGGTATATCAAAGAAATTTAAAAATAAAGAAAAGAAAAAAAGATTATCTAGCTATCTCAACGTCATATAGAAGTATGGCATACTACTTCGAATATACATAAACTAGCCTTCTACGCAAGCGATGTTGTGTAGATTATTTTGGCGATTATTCTTAAATTTCATCTAAATGTAACTTTGGAGGATGTAATTTATAATCATCATTAGTACTAGCTCATTAATAAATTATCATGTTGTATAAATACAAAATATAAAAATTACTTGATGAAGAAGTTGTTTCAATAGGAAAGCAAAGAAAGAAGATTGTATTTAGTCTTCAGAAATTGTGATGCGGATTTAGATGTAAAGTTCTATTGTCAAATCAAATTTGTGAAAGATTTTTCTTTTGTTTGATTGATTATTTTGTTCTTTATGTCAAAATTTCTTTGAAGGTTCTTATGTCAAGTTGTTTTGTCATTACTTAATTTGTGAGAAATTTTTCGTAACTTCTGTTTTGATTGCATATTACTATGAAATAAATCAAAAAAAATCACACATGATAGGATGCAATGGCATTGATTTGACATAATTGACCTTGTCATTTATTGATAATAAATATACATAGAGGTTATATTAGTACTGTAATTTTAAGTAAACACCATATACACCTATTTTGCCTTATATAATAGAGATTAGCTTTTTTTTTTTTAATAATCATTACATATTTCTCCTAAAAAGTAAAAGGACAAATGAGAACTACGATTCCCAAGAAAATAAAAGGACAAATTATACTAACTGACACACACGACAATTATTGACCCCCGTAAATTTAAAAAAAATAAGATTATCCTCTTTGTTTTCTAGGTATTTTTATGACTTGTTGATGGATGTTGGTATTGTTGTTGCATTTAAAAGTTTTGGTAGAATTAAAACTTTATTTATGTCTTTGGTTTTGTAATTGATTTGAAAATTGCTTTAGTTATCTTAATTTATTCTTCAATCATAAACTTTTCCTTTAACTACACATATGACAGCTTATTTTAGCAACTTTGAACTTCCTTTGATATGCATATTTTAAATTAGGAAGGGCTATGATTGAGGAAAATTTTAATAGGTAATATTTTTTGTTGAATTAAGGGTTAAAAAATCTTTTCATAGGGAGGACGTCATAGCTCCCCCTATAATAATAATAATAATAATAATAATAATAATAATAATAATAATAATAATAATAATAATAATAATAATAATAATAATAATAATAATAATAATAATAATAATAATAATAATAATAATAATAATAATAATAATAATAATAATAATAATAATAATAATAATAGTAATAGTAATAATAATAATAGTAATAATAATAATAAAAATAATAATAATAATAATAATAATAATAATAATAATAATAATAATAATAATAATAATAATAATAATAATAATAATAACAACAACTTAAGTGAATAGAGCTAAACTGAATTGTCTGAACTGAATTATCTTAACTGAACTAAACTGAATTTGTCTGAATAGAATTGAACTTAATTTGTCTGAACTAAACTAATGAAGTTCAATTAATTCAGTCCAAAAGAACAAAGCTTAATACTCATTAGGAACACTTTTGGAGAGGGGATTTTGATGCGAATACAAAAACCATGGCTTCTCGTTTATGGGTTTTTATGAGATCATCCGCAATACTAAAAAAAACATCTTACAACAAGAATGAGTAGCATGTTTGTAAGGTCCTTAGATATCTACATGAATCATTTAAAAGGGATGATGAAATGGTCTTTATTTCACTAGTAGGAAAAGCCAACCTAGGTGGATATGATATTCCATACCCAATAGATTAAACTCTTTAACTCTCGCACCCAACTTTTCTCTCTAAAATCTCCCAACCCTAACCCTAAAACATGCACCCCCGCCGCCCTCCTTCCTAGGCTAGGCGGTGGCTGGCATCTCAGCCTTTTCGCTGGCAAGCCTAGCACCCGTCAACAGCCCCAATCGTAGGTTAGTTTGTTCTCCCCTTCCCCTTTCCCGTTTCCCCTTCCCATTCCCTTTTCCCCGTACTCTGCATATCCCGTCGACGTCCCCTTCCCCGTCCCCTTTTCGCGTCCCGGGCCGGGCCCCTTCCCCCGTGTTCCCTTCCCCCTTCCACGCCTTTTCCCCCTCCCCTGTTGATGTATCATATATATATATATATATATATATATATATATATATATATATATATATATATATATATATATATATTAGGTGCATTTAGGTTGCATTTTAAAGCATTTAGTTTCATATTTTGGTTCAATATTGCATTATATTCTTAAGTTATGATATTCTAAAATACTCCTATTCGGTATGTTTTCTTGTTTTTGATGAATTTCAGGTAATGAATACATATTTGGAGTATGATTAGCTAAGCTTGAGGATTATGAGCATTTGAAAGGAATGTGCATTGCATAAGGATTGTTTGGATATCTTAAAATACGAGTTTGAGCGAAAACAAAGTGGAAAATATATCATTAGAAGAAATGTGAAAAGGAGTTACGTATACTCTTCTGACCATAACTTTTGATGTGATTCTAAAATTGAATAATTCCAGCTAATCTGGAAACTATACTTAAAGAGCTTTCCAACAATAGGTGGCACACGCCGAGGATACTTCTAGTCAAGAAGTTATGCCTTTCCAAAGTTGGGACTGTTTCTGCTGGAATCTGTCATCATATGCGCAGATCAGTAATCCGTCCATTTAATGATTTATTCGAGACTTTCCTTATCTTGTAAATTACTTTCCTAGTCATATTAGGTTACTTAGTATTAATTACATGAGTACTCCTCTCTCTCTTCCCTCCTCACTATCACGTTATTTTTTATCTTTAGGTTTGGTTTAGTTTTCTTCTTCTTTTTCTCTCTAGCTTTTTGTAAACCTTGGTTTTCTTGTTATTCATTAATTCATGAGTTTAATTAGTTTCTTTGATTGATTTCTTTGATTATGTTTTTCTTTGTAGATTTAGATTTTATTATTTGTTTCATGATTGAGTAGTTTTTTTTTCTAGGGTTTGGGAATCCATGTTTATATGTTATGAATCTTGATTGATATGTGGTTTGATTAGTTATTGATATCTCTAATTGATTAGTGTTTTTATTGTTAATCTTACAATCTGATCAATTGTCTGATTAAATATTGCTAATATCGAGTTATAGATCCAGAGATAGTACTCTTTAGAGGCTTACCTACAATTAGCAAATTTGATTATGTTAGCGACCGTACTGCATATGTTGATTTGAGAGCGTTAAGACCCGACCGTATGATTAATTTATGCTCTAGATGTCTGATTAATTGAATTGTTGATGATATTTTGATGGATTATATACATGAACATGGTGAACCATTACCCTAGATCTTTTTAGTTTGATTTTTGTATTTTATTAGTTTAGAATTTATTATATTATTGATCTTGTTTTAGTTTTGCAATACTTTAGAAGCTAGATTAAAACGACCATATCTCTGTGGATTCGACCCTACTTACCCTACTACATTATTAGAAGGTTTTGCAAGAATTATTTTTGACAGGTGTATGACAACCTATCACCTGTTAGTAGTCGTAGGTCCCCTTTCCCCCTCCCCTATCGGTCTCCCTTCCCCTTCCCCACAATAGACCCTTCCCCGTAGTCGAGTCGCCCATCCCCTTTCCCCGCAGTCACGTCGCCCACCACAGGGTTTCTAGGTTTTCATCCTGAAGCTTCATCAATTGTGTGCCCCATAGCTTCCTCTCCCCGGTCTTTTGAGTTTATCAAACTATCTAGGTTTCGTTCCCCCTCCCCGTTCCCCTGATTTTCAGTCACCTGCCTGATCTTTCAGCTATCACTTGTCTTTCAGCTACTGGTGGCAAACATATATAATTTGGATGTTTGAGGCGTGGGATATATATATATATATGCCAAATGATTTCACTTAAAATTATTAGTTTCAAAGCTGATTACGTCTAATTAGGTGTAAATATAAAGTGATATTAGCATTGATTAGGTCAAATTAGATTTAATAAGTTTAGTTAAGAATAAGTTCAAGTGAAAAGAACCCACCTTTTTAGAATCAAATTGCCTAAATGATTCCTCTCTAAATACTACCTTTATTTTTTCCTAATTAATTTACACACTTTGATTACCACTTTATCTAAGGAAATATTGATAAATTATGAGAGATGGAGAAGAAAGCATGAAAAAGAGAGAGAGAGGAAGTACGAGAGAAGAAAAAGTAACTAGAGATTACATAACATAGGGGGGTCGATTGAACAAAAGGTATGGAACCCACGTCCAAATATCAAATAAAAATAGTGTATAGATTGAAAAAAAGTTCAAAAAGGAAAATCTTATTATATCTATTATATAATGAAGACGGAACAATCCACTCCTTTCTATTAAATTACGAGTTAGTCTTGTGTGGACCTGGTCCACACTAATATTATTGTGGACTAAAGCAACTTATTTAACATAGTGACCTTTTTTTCAAAAAGTAACCTTTTAAAATCTTATGTTACACTATACAGTTACTATCTACCGTATTGATCGTTTTTATAAATATAGTCACTTATTCTTACATTAGTTTATCAAATGAAATTTTCACTTTGTGACACAGTAACCTTTTTTCACATAGTCAAACTTTACAATCTATATCTACTCATCTTTTATATCTATTTTTTTATATAGTGGCCTTTTTTTTATAAATCACATGAATTAGCATTAGAGCCACTAATTTAGTGTGGACCTAGTCCATATAAGTTTTTTACTTAAATTACAACTCTAGCATCAATAATGAGAAGAGATAATAACACTATATACATAATAATTATATAAAAACATTCCAAAATAAATTCTCAATCAAACCAAACCTTTCCTCAATCAATGCATATCAACAAATTTAAAGTTCAAACACAATCAAAAGGCATATTGGACATCACGTTTGACAAAGAAAATTAAAAATGGAAAGTTATGATGTACTAAATCAAACACAATATACAAAATACTGAGCAATACATTGAATAACTACAATCTCAAGAATATTTTTATCTATAAAAACTCATTTTCAACAACAAACACTTAAGAAAAAAAACTCAAGAAGCTTCAAACATCACAACTTTTACGATTTGCGAGCACCTAATATACTTTCAATTAAGTATTTATCTACGTATGCAACACATGCTTCCTTACTAAATTTACAAAAGCAGTAGTGTGTTAGATGAACATAAGTAGTAAAAAGAAATTTAAAAGAATGATTACTACTCATAACCGTATATGCACAATAGTCTTTAAAAGGCAATGAAAATTTACAATAAAAAAATTCGCACTTTTGGTTATAAAATAATCGTCAATATAAAAACATCTCTATTATATAAGTGAAGAGGAGGAAGACGGCGTCTCCCTTACAAAAAGTCTGATATACCCTTAATGAATATAAATTGCCATATATATTAAATAATCTTTTCTTCTTCCAACTTGCCATATATATTGAACAATTTTTTTATTTTTTTATATAGATGTAGGGTTTCATTGATAATAGAAAGCCAGACAACACTTACAAATGTTTCCTAATAAGAAATCGAAAATTCCAACACAAATACATAACACCTTAAAACTACTTATATCGCAGATTAGATCAACAATATATAGCCTAAATAAAAAAAAAATTCATCAGAAGCAATACATTATGTGAGTTAGCACTAATTCGCCTTAAAAATAGTCGATGAAAATACTTACGTAGTATTCGAGATACTTACAGTGAATATGTAACCCTAGATTTTCATTCTTCATCAGACGAACAATCAAAGAGATTAATCTTTCAAGCAAACTGCAATTACCAAATTTTTATCTCCCATAAGGAAACAGAAGAAAGTCATACTCCAAACTCCTACTAAAAGAGAGAAAAAACCCAAAAAGTGGGAAGAAAACTCTCATAAAGAGAGAAGGAGGATTATTAAAACTAAGGAATTAAAGAAGGATTTGGGGCTTACCACCATCAAAGAGATGATGATGGCAACCCCTTGCAGCTGGAAAATGAATTAGGGTTTTTTTAGGTTTTTTAAAGATATATATTGAACATATTAACAATGGAATTGAATTTGAAATTTTAATTAAATATTAAATTACGGAGAATGATTTCCTCTTCTTACATATGTGTGAAAAACTCTGATCAAAAATTAAATTGGTAATATAACTTAATTGAAACAATTAGAAGAAAAACTAAAAAATTGAATTTCATATTAATAATTATATAGATAATATTTTAAAACCTAAATGTTGATTATTATTCGGTAATCTCTATTATATAAATTAAGATCTTCCACTTTATTAATATTCAACAATTGAACCTAATACACAAATTCTTCCACTTTATTTGAACACAATCTTTCTTCTGCTTTATAATTCCTTCTCTCAATACTATATTTGAATAATGATGAAAATAACTAAAAAAACTAAGGAAACTTTGGTTATAGAAAAAAATATTAGAAAAATTATAAATAATTATAAATGTTTGTTCGAATCAAATTGTTTGTAATGCTGATAAATAACTAATTGAGAAAAAAACATTAATATGACACGCACGCATAGCGTGCAAAAAATGTTACTCCCTCAATGTATTTTATCTACACACTTTTCTTTTTGGTCTGTTTCTTTTTAATTTACACACTGTTACTTTTTCTATTTTTGGTAACATGTCACATCTACTTTCTCTTCTTTTTCCACCCATGTCATCCACCTTTTAATATTTTAACCAACTTTTTACTTCTCTCCCCACCTTTTCAGTTTCTCTCTCCACCTTTTCAATTTCTCTCTCATACTTTTGTACTTTCTTTTTGGTTCCCTCATAAAATGAAGTAAGTAAATTAAAAAGAGAAGTAAGTAGTTAATAAAAAAAAAAAAAAAAAAAAAAGCGAGTAGGTTACATCATGTTTCATTCCAAAACAATGGCGGCTGAATCTGAGGACAGCTCAGAAACCTACAAACATCTTTCTACGTACCCACTATATAAGATACTTCGAGATAGAAGGAATAGCATAAAGAAATTATTAGGTTAAGCACGTCACAATATTATGTATACAACAAAATAATGATTGGTCATAGTATAGATTATGCACCCCGAGTGGTGTATGGTATACACATAATACTGTATCTCACTATAAAAACAAATAAAGCAGGTGGTATAGAACAAAAGAAAACAACACAAATATACTAGGACCACTAGTGATTAGACTCGCCTGCTGAGGATCAAGATTGGTCTAATGGTTCCCTTCCTTATAAAAGAATTCTTCTTATCTTAAAAAAAAAAAAAAAAGACTATCACCTGCTGCCCATATAGAAGTACGGTAACCAAGTAGTACTTCTGTACTTGGTCTAGAGGTAACACTTGTATCTCACAAGTACGGTAACCAAGTAGTACTTCTGTACTTGGTCTAGAGGTAACACTTGTATCTCACAACCTTGAGGTTGTGGGAGATCAAACCCCACTAGAGGCACTTTAGGGGTGAAATCCTTTACCTCTTTCCAGTCTCCACTTCTAAATAACCTTGCCTATGTAGCTGGGTCGACAGTGGCAGATCTACAAAATTCAAAATGGGGATAGAAAATAAAATTTAACTTAATATCATAATTATTGAAAGAAAGAAAAAGTTGGTCTCTATATTTGTAAAATTTGATGTGTCGGAAGTATAATAAAATAGGTATCTTTTTATATATTAAACAAAAAAAACATTGGTATATTTAATTTATTTTTTTGCTCAGTATTTTTAAATATATGGCTATTATAAGATTTGCAAAGTTTTTTTCTCCCTCCTTCAATACACAATAAGTGTCTAAGTGTCACCCTTACTTTGCGTCCTCACTGATTAATCACTCAGTGCACCAAGATTATCACTCACAAAAGGAAAGAAAAAAAATTACTTTTACCTTGTTCCTACTTATTCAAACATTTACGTGAAGTAAAAGTGCACAATATCTAAAAACACTTGCTTCTTGGCTCTGTCTTTTATACAGAGTGCAAACAATGGACTTTTTAATCTTTAAAATTAGACTAAAGCTATAAACTTTGGTCAAGATTCTAGAACATAGGGATGCACTTGCTCCCTATGGGAGCCAAATGCATCGGCCCATGTGGGTCAGTTAGATTAACATGTGTGAGGTTCCGATCTAGTAAATTACTTCTCCTTACCGATTAAAAATATATATAAAAGTATATATCATATAAAGACTAAATTATACATTCTAGTACAAAGTAATGGTCAGGCACATCTTTATCTGGAACTTAATTGTCATCAGATGAAGAATGCATCTTCAATTGAGCTTATGGTGCAAGAATCTGGGCCAAAACGGTTGCTCGAACCCCTTCTAATGCGTCTAACCAATTCAGCAGCATAGGTGGCTAACCCCGACCCTCGGTTGAGGTAGAAATATTTCCATTTCTTCGGGCATAGTCTTCGACCATGTGAGGTTTTTTGGGCTAACTCCTTTCGCCTTCTATACCTTTGCCAGGCAGTTTGTATATAGCAAGATGCCTATGTTCGCCATTGATGTGAATGGAAACGAAAGTTGTCCACTACTTTTTTATTGTGTAGCTTCCTGTACTGTAACGCAACATATCCTAAGTCTTCTAGTGCAAGAGCAAGGGCTTCAACCTCAGAGTTGGCCTTTATTGTTCGGGTGGAAGATGGAAGGATAGCAGTTGAGTTCGGGTCAAGAACCCAAGACAGTAACTCTTCCCCGCAAAAACTACCAGGGCCTAGGCATGATGAGTTGAAAAACCCTGCTCGACCTCCACTCGTGGTGTAAGATTTAAGATTACCACGGATTATGAAGTACATTTTGGTGACGGGTTCACCCTCGCGCAATAGGACAGCTCCTTTGATGGATAGCACAGGCTTTAGCCTCTCACATATTGCATCTAGCATATTATCCTCCATCTGCTCAAATACTGGGACCTATACAAATGCAGGTTCAGGAAAACATCCTATATATGCCATCTCACAAATATAATCAAGATGGCCTCACTACTCGTTAAATTAGCAATCATAGATGGTGGAAATGCTACTTCATTTTAGCGTAAAGTTCATAAACGAAGCCCCATGTCAATATTCATAGTAATGCTAATTCACCCTAAAACATCCTTTCTTTCTTTTTCCATAGAAATGCATTACAATCTATTACCACTTTAAAAGGCGGTATTGAGTGGTAACATAAATTTATGAAGAAAAGGAAAATTTGTCAAAAAAAACATTTTAAAGGTTCAATAGAAAAAACCTTTTAAAGCATTCTTTGCGGAAAAAAACCACGAACTTAATTTTTCTTACAAGATGAAACCTATTCCCATTTTCCGGTGTGGTTTTTGAGATGCATAGGGGTGGTGCTGCAGTCAATGAAATAGGGGGTTAAAGAAAGATAGAAGGGTCAGCGTCGGAATTGAGAAAAATACACCGGAAAATGGGAATAGGTTTCTTCTTGCAAGAAAAATTAAGTTTGTGGTTTCTTTTTGCAAAGAATGTTTTATAAGGTTTTTTTTCGCAAAATTGAACCTTTAAAAGGTTTTTTTGGCAAATTTTCCTGAAGAAAAACACGTATTTGGCATGAAGTTTCAATACCATGGATAATTGGATATTGACATGAGTTTACTACTACAAAATCGCCTAAAATTCATTATCATTACCACTGTTGACTACTACCTACAAAGAGGTCATTGAGATATAAAAGTACAACTAACTAGGTGTTTTTCGGGGAACATACTTGTCGAAGTAGGTTGAACCACAGATGGCGATTGACTTTTCTTCTCAAATTGGCGGGAAGGGCTCTAACAAGATAATCTTCAATGACACCACGAGTGGTTACCCACTTGTACTGATCATAACTACGAACTGATTGCCTCAACTCGGGTGAAAGCTGTCTGTGTTGCACCCATCGCTCTGTGTCCGCTCTCTTGATTCTCCACTCATCCAGTCGTTGGGTGCTTGATTTTATGTAATTCTATAAAGTAGGATTAGAGAAAAGAAATATCAACAGAATTACATCTAATACTACTTACTGAGGAAACTAGATACTAGATAGAGATAGCAATGTCATGCGGATCAAATGGCTAGTATACAGGACTTACTTGCACATTTCCAATGAGTGATGCAAAAAGTATTAAGCCTAGAACTGCAACGATGTTAGCAAATATATTTTCCAACACCTCACTGCTTGTCGACAAATTATTCCCAATCGAACTGCAGCAAACAATATAAGGTAGAGTACCATTAGAAACCAAGATCATGAAGCAGAATATCTTTGAACTCAAAATTAGCCATAGTACTTATATTATAATGTTTATTTGGCAAATTTGTCAATTATTACCTTTTCAGTAGGCAATTATATGTCTTACAAGTTACAACCTTATTAAAAAGAAGTTGTAAATTACTAGCTTGTAAAAGAAGATTTATTGCTGTTCCCTTTTCTCAGTTTCTATTGCATTGGTTTTGGGACCTAATAACCAGAGTAAATTCATACATTATGACATCATTTTGGATAAAAGAATCAGCCCAAGAATCTAGCAAGAAGTAGCAATAATTAATTAAACATTTGAAAAGGAAGAGATTTACAAGGCTTTTGTTTTAATAGGGCTATAAATTACAAAATGACCTATTGAAAGTGGGTACATTAATGACAATTTTAGTTGTCTATATATCTTGGTTACTAGTAAAAACTTGAAACCATTTTTACATAGTTCCGCAAAACTGTTTTTAGGTCCAAAAAATTTGGAAATAACACACCCTCATAATTACTCCCTCCGTCTTCAAATACTTGCTACATTGTTGTAGGCACAAGAATCTATAATATGAGAAAAGATGTGATGAGGACCATAACTTTATGGAACGAGGACAAGTATCTGGGAGTTTTAGGCAAGAGGAAGGCAAAAATAAAAGGGTATATTAGTACTTTTACGAGGTTCATGGTTACCAAATAAGGAAATATTGCAAGTAAAAGATGTATCATCACAAAATATTACTTCAATTACCTCATGCTTTGTAACGCCCACCAGAAGCAGTATAAACATTTTCTTAAGAAAGGTGCTTGATGTAGCTCCCGCCCGCAATGCAAGTACATATATACCAAAGTGATAGAAATCATTGTTTGCATCGCGAGATGTTTGTGATATTTGTCAACCCCAACCACATGCTTCTTTTGGGATCATTGCTAGTGCTGTGGCAATCAAAGAATAGATAGTTGCAATTCGGACTTTCTTCATCGCACGTGCTTCTCCAGCAAGCTTCTTGCCTTTGTAATGACAGAAGGTAGTAGCATCCGCCAACAACCTTCGTAAAATAGCGAAAAATTATAAGCTCTTCTAAACATAGTCTGACACGATATGACAATATAACAAAACCGACACGAGCAGAAAACAATTATCGCGAGTAACACGACACGAACATGAAATCAGTCCAAACACAAGCCAGTTTGATGAATTTGTCATCTTATGTATTCATCCTACATTTGATATAATTTTTGACATATTTTGAGAACAATCCGAAATCAGCACGAGACCAGGCACGAACCTAACCCGTTTATTGCAAGCTCTATGTTACATGCTGGAATTTTTAGTTACTCACATAATTCTAAGCCTAGTTAGAGTGCACAAATTGATGACTTACATTGCTAACTAAATAGTAGAGCATCATATTATAAACACTCTGTCCGGGCTCTTTTTGGCATCGGGCCGCTAGCCTTAGATATCTTCTCTGAGAGCGTATATAAATGAACAAGCCTGAGAAGGAATTGTAATAAGATGCAGAAGCGAGGAGTTGTCTTCCCATGAGAAATCACTGATGAATTAACTTTAGGTATCGCTGTCCATATGATAACCTGCAATATAAATTACACATTAGCTAGAAACTAAACAGAACTTCATAAAGCTACTTGTTTTAAATACGAGTGATTCTTCTTAAGTAGTGATAGATTGTTAAGAGTATAGCTAAATGGCAAACAGTTTGTACGCAAACGAGAGGGGGGGATGGGATGAGACACATGCAAGTGGATTACCTAAATGCCCTCCCTCTCTCCCATTCGCTAACAAATACTATGGTTTGCCATTTAGTCTCTTTCATATTGTTACCTGTGGAACAGAGCGAAGTGCGATATTGTCAATCCGTAAATCTTTACGAAGATACCTTAAGCCAATTTTCCAAGGGTCAATAACAAGTTCCCCTCTTCCTAAAACACGCGAAGAAGAGGCCACATAAGTCGTTCTAAACTTGATGACTATACTTGATTAGATAGAAAACATCGAGCACGGATCTTACAACAATCAGAACCACATCGAGCTTCCTATCAGAAGCCTCAACACATAGCTCAGGGGTAGTGTAAGGGGAGAACAAGAAGAGGGGATCAACCAATATTGACAATAAACATGCTACTAAGAATATATTGTTCCAGCGGCTAGCTGCTGCTGACTGTGGATCTAATATTTCCCTTCTGATGTTTACATAGTCTTCTGAGAAAACTATGGATATGATCTTTGGTTGGCAACACCTGATATTTGCATTCTCCTTATCATATTCCTTAATTGTCGCCACGTTTTCAAGGTCATGCTCATCTTGGACCCTAACATATACCGTAATCATTAGAGTTCATGTTTTAATGTAACCATATAGATTTTGGGGCAAGACTAAATTAGAAACACTGAAATGTAAGTCAACTTTCGTACCTAAGATGCCGCTTCCTATGAAACATTTGAGCTGGTTGGCACTTGGCAGATACAAATCTTCGCGTTGTGGTTCTAGTTTTCTAAGATCTCAACTGTGTTGTGACAAGGAAATCACTTTGTACCGCGACTAATCTACTTTGATTAGCGAGAACATCCCGTAGAATTTATGCGAGTATTCTTCTTGTTGTGAAATTGGTTATAACGAGAGAATGTTTTCACCTGCCTAGTACACAAAATAAACCCCTTGTTAACAACTATATATTATTTGTGTATCTTCAGTCATTTAAAGAGTGATTGATTTGACAGAAATCATTTTCGAGGAAAAGTGGTTTCCCCCGTTTTCCTTTGTTTGGCTTATAAGGATTTGAAGATAATATTTCACATGGTACAAAATAGTTTTCCCATGGGTGGTTTACATTCTACATTTTCCTCCATAGTCTCTATCTTCTTCTTTCGTTCCATACATCCATCCTCTCCCTTCGTCTAAGCTTTTCTCTCCAACTTTTGTGTGAGAAACCAAACGAAGGAAAACTAATCTAAAATTATGCTTTCGAAGAAGCTTTCTCACGGAAAATTATTTTCCTATGAAAAAGTTTTCCAGCCAACCAAACGGAGTCGTGGTACAAGCCCAAGGGAGGTTCCATACTAGAACCAATTGGCAATAGTAAGAGTAGCTTCTCTAAATGAGAAGTTCTATACCAAGCAAAAACTAAAAGAAACCTCATCCCTTCAGCACCAGAGCTATCTGGGGAAAACCAAGGATTGCATGTGTTATGACAGATGAGAGAAAGAACAAATATTGAATGTAAAATTGAAAATAATCAGACACAGACTTAACGTGGTTCACCAACGGAGTGTTGGCTACGTCCACGGGCAGGGAGAGAACAATATTATTTATGAGAAAAATAATCAGAATTACAGAGGTGATTAATGGGAAAATCGTCACTAATAAACTAGGTTTAAAAAACCTATTTATATGCAAACCCCGAAAAACGCAAAACACGCTTCATTAAACTACCGCCCGATCGGGCGGTAATTGCCAAGCCAAAGAACGTCGCGGGCCCGATCGGGCGAACACTGCTCTAGTCGTTGTTCGCGATGCCGCCTAATCGGGTGAACAAGCCCGATGACATCGGGCGCCCCACTCCCATATCTCCTGCTTGGTCGCTGCCCCGCCCGATCGGGCGAGCCGACGAAAAAGCCTTTGACCAGAATTCAAAGCATAAAATCCTACAAATCTCCACCTTGACTTGAATCCTCTCATAATAAGCCAGATAAACAAATAACAGATGCATTGAACACAATGCTCAGATTCTCCCTACAAACAGATTTGTCTCGAAAAACAACCAGAACAGATTTGTCCCTTAAAGGACACCAGATTAGCCCCTAAAGGCCCCAGACTTGCCCCAAAAAGGGCAATCAACAATCACGAACATTGAGCAAGTTCAAACAATGTTGAAACTTACTCTGTGGAACAGGTTTAGTGAACATATCAGCAGGATTATCAGCAGTACCTACTTTCTTCACCTTAACCCTCTTCTCATTCCTCAGAAAATGATATCTCACGTCAATGTGCTTAGTCCTTTCATGATGGACTTGATCCTTGGCTAAGCATATTGCACTCAAATCACACAATACACAATGGCCCGATCGTGATGCAAACCAAGATCACTAACTAGCCCCTTTAACCATATTCCCTCTTTAGCAACAGCTGTCAATGCCATGTACTCGCTCCAGTAGATAGACAAAGTAATTGTAGCCTCGCAAAGTTGCCTTCCAACTAACAACAGAGCCACCAAGAGTAAATACATAACCAGTCATAGACCTTCTACTGTCTACATCTCCAAAGATAATCGAATCGAATAACCGATAACTAAACACTCAAAGATCATTCCCATAAATGAGACCAACATCGGACGTACCTCGAAGGTAACGAAAAATCCTCTTGACTGCCTGCCAATGCTCCTTACCAGGATCACCCATGAACCTACTAACAACACTGTTTGCATGTGCAAGATCCGGCCTAGTGCGGACCATAGCATACATCGACTCCCCTACCGCACTAGCATAAGGAACCCTACTCATACACTCCTTCTCCTCAGCAGACTTGGGTGCAAAAGCAACATACAAATGATTATTAGAGGCACTTGGAGTATCTATAGGTTTAGCAGTTGACATGCCAAACCTTGACAAAATCTTCTGAATGTAGCCTTTCTGAGACACGAAAAGCTTCCTCTGATCTCTTTCCCTATAAATCTCCATCCCCAAAATCTTCTTCGCAGCACCCAAATCCTTCATCTCAAACTCAAGACTGAGAAGACCCTTCAACCTCTGAATATCAGACTTGGACTTTGCAGCTATAAGCATATCATCTACATACAACGCCAAATAAATCCATGATTCATCATCCAGCTTATAATGGTACACACAACAATCATACGGACTCCTGTTATAACCCAATTCAATCATATAGCTGTCAAACCTCTTGTACCACTGCCTAGGAGACTGCTTTTTAGCCCATACAAGGACTTCTTCAATCTCGCAAACATAGTCTTCTTTATCGGGAACTTGGAACCCATCTCGGGCGAGTCATATAAATCACTTCTTCCAACTCCCCATGTAGAAAAGCTATTTTCACATCTAGTTGCTCAAGTTCAAGATCCTGATGTGCAACTATTGCTAGTAACACCCCGATGGAAGTATGTCTAACCACTTGGGTGAGAAAATCTCATTATAATCAACCCCTTCCCTTTGAGTGAACCCTCTTGCAACAACCCGAGCTTTATACTTGACCCCCTCAGAAGGTAAAGTCCCTTCCTTCTTCTTGAAAACCCATTTGCAGGTGACAATTTTTCTCTCCTTAGGACGCTTGACTAGCTCCCAAGTCCGATTCTTATCCGGAGACTCCATTTCATCTCCCATAGCAAGAGCCATTGAGCGGACTCACTACCTCGAAAAGCTACTTCTTTGTAGGTGGATGGTTCCCGAATATCTACCTCCACCTCCTCGCAACTTGCCGTGCATAAGCAACCATATCCTCAAAACCATACCTCCTAGGAGGTCCCACACCAACTCTTATAGCTCTATCAAGTGCTATACTTGTTCGATGTGCTTCAGATGAGGCAGATGGATGACTAGAAAATTCAGATTCAGTAGCACCATGTTGATCTTCTCCACCTTGGTGCCGTAATTCACTCCCATCATAAGTGACTTCCACCTCCACCTGTTTATCAACATCACTACCAACGTACACTACCATAGACTTCACAGTGGGGTTAAGCATAGAATTTTCATCAAATATTACATTTCGCTAAGTATTACTCGACTCTCGAAGGTGACCAGATTCTATAGCCCTTAACTCCATTACCAAAACCCAGAAATACACCCTTCTTAGCTCTAGGTTCTAATTTACCCTCACTAACATGATAATAAACAGTAGAACCAAAAACTCTCAACAGAGAATAATCTGCAGGCTTACCAGACCACACCTCATAAGGTGTTTTACAGTCAATACCAGTGTGAGGTCAACGGTTGATCGGATAGCAGGCGTGCTTACGCTTACGCCCAAAATCTTCTAGGTAACCCAAAGATTAGAGAGCATGCACCTCGCTCTCTCCAACAAGTGTCCGATTCATGCGTTCGGCTACCCCGTTTTGTCGTGGAGTATTCCCGACAGTATGATGGCGTGCAATCCCTTCATTCTTGCGAGAACTCATTAAACTCGCACCAACAAAATTCCGCGACCATTATCGGTTCGCAGATCTTTTGATCTTCCTTCCAACTTGATTTTCCACTAAAACCTTCCACTTGCTTGAAGTTCATGAAAGCCTCACTTTTATGCTTCATCATAATTACCCAAGTCATCCTTGAATAATCATCGATCATCGACACAAAATACCTGTAACCTCCAAGAGACTCAACTCGGGAAGGACCCCAACAATCAGAGTGAATATAATCAAGTGTGCCCTTTGTAGTATGCATAGCATTTGGAAACTTGCTGCGATGAAGCTTCCCAAACACACAATGCTCACAAAACTCTAAGTCCTGCACCTTGTGCCCACACAAAAGATCCCTTTTTGACAGAATTTGCATCCCCCTTTCACCCATATGTCCAAGTCTCCTATGCCATAACTTGGTCATATCCTCCCCGGGAACCTCGGATGATGCAACAGCAGACGAGAACCCCGTCACAAGTAGAACCTTGAAGAAAATATAAGGTACCCCTTTTAATACCTTTCGAACTACCTTCGAACCCTTGTACACACTCATAACTCCACCTTCACCTTGAAAACTGAAACCTCTACCGTCAAGAAGACTCAAAGATATCAGATTCTTTGTCATCAGTGGAACATGCCTAACTTCGTTCAAGGTACAGTAATGTACCATCATGAGTCCTCAATCTTATATAGCCTATTCCAACTACTTTACAGGCAAAGACTGTTGGCCATAGAAACACTGCCCCCATCAATCTGCTCATAAGTCGAAAACCACTCCCTGCAGGGACTAATATGATACGATGCCCCAGAATCAAGAACCCACACATCCCTATAATGTGACTGGTTATTAACAACTAGGGCCAGATCTTCCTCAGAATTACCATCAGTTTCTACCAGAACAACAGAACCTTCATTCTTGTCCTGCTGCTTCTTTTTCTTAGGACACTCATTTTTCCAATGCCCCTTCTCTTTACGGTAATTACGAGACATCATTAGGTTTAGGACCCTCGAATTCGAATTTTTATGGTTCGATTTCTTTTTACCGCATTTTCCCCGTCCCTTACCCCCGGTGACAACTAATCCAGATGTCCGATTTTCTCGTACTAGAACCGGATGCCCGATGACGGACTTCTCTAGTATGAAGAGCGAGATCTTACTTCTTCTAATGACAGACTATCTTTCCCAACAATAAAAGAATCCACAAAATTCTCATACGATAAAGGCAAAGATACTAACGAAATTAAAGCAAAGATCCTCATCATCTACTTTAACATCAATATTACGAAGATCTAGTAAGATAGTATTCGGTTTATCTAGATGATCCCTCGTGAGACATACCTTCCTGCATACGCAGGCCGAACGTACGTTGCTTCAAAAGCAACTTGTTGGTTAGAGATTTCGTCATGTATAAACTCTCTAACTTCAACCACGACACGGCGACGGCTTTCTGCTCCGCAACTTCAATAATTATGTCGTCGAAAGACATAACATAATTGTTGAATGCGCCTTCTCCTCCGAACGGCCATCTCAACCGGTTTCGAATCCGATGACTTCTTTGCCAACGGTGCCTACAACCCTTGTTGCTTCGGTAAAGCACGCATCTTGATCCGCCACGCATCGAAACTATTTCTCCCGTGAATTTATCAATTTTCACATTCATCCCGGACATCTTTCTCACCCGAATCGAACACAAAGCTCTTGATACCAATTTGTTATGACAGATGAGAGAAAGAACAAATATTGAATGCAAAATTGAAAATAATCGACATAGATTTAACGTGGTTCACCAACGGAGTGTTGGCTACGTCCACGGGCGGGAGAGAGAACAATATTATTGATGAGAAGAATAATCGAATTACAGAGGTGATTAATGGGAAAATCGTCACTAATAAACTAGGTTTAAAAAACCTATTTATATGCAAACCCCGAAAAACGCAAAACGCGCTTCATTAAACTACCGCCCGACCGGGTCGGCTGGAATCCGCCCGACCGGGCGGTAATTGCCAAGCCAAAGAACGTCGCGGGCCCGATCGGGCGAACACTGCCCGAGTCGTTGTTCGCGATGTCGCCCGATCGGGCGAACAAGCCCGATGACATCGGGCGCCCCACTCCCATCTCCTGCTTGGTCGCTGCCCCGCCCGATCGGGCGAGCCTGCCCGATCCGGTCGGGCGAGCCGACGAAAAAGCCTTTGACAAGAATTCAAGGCATAAAATCCTACAGCTTGTCATCCATAACTAACAAAATAAGTTTAACTCCACCTATCATTAATTTACCCATGTGACAATATAGCAAAGTTGGGATTATTATTGAGCTCCCAATGACTTTTTTCCTCGGAGTTTTTGCAGTTGACTATTTGATCTTAAAATCTCTTGTGTTATCTAGTGATGCACACAAGAATTTCAGAATGACCATCATCTTGTACTCTGATTAAGTATTAAAATAAAAGAATAAAAATATTGCTGAAGCCTGAACATGCCAACATAATGTAAAGATCATGCGTTGCTTAAAACTGAGTAAATTGAACAATAAACTAATTAAGTCTAAAAATACTTTTCAAAGTATAAAGGAAAAAGAGATTGATTAAAATGGATTGACCTGTTTTATTTGCCAAAGACTGCAACAAGTCTTTGAGAGGCCTGACAAGATCATCGAACATGCATGCTTAACCAAGCATCATAAACCTACTTTTTGCTCCTTGGAATTTGGATATATGCCTCGTCGAAAGTAGCCTTTTTTTTCTATCCCAAAAAAAAAAGAAGAGCAATTTATTTTTCAATATAAGCTCACAATAAAAAGATAGATAAAAGAAACGGGTATTGCATTGGACCAACTGAAACACAAAATAACCATATACACTTTTCTTCAAATATAGGACAAATTTTTTATGTGTAATTTTTTTGATTATGCTATGTGACATAATCAGAACCAGTGACAAAATGGTGAAATTGCTCTAGATTTTCTACTCTTTTAATTTGATATTATATAGATACAACCACCCTTCAAAAAAAATATAGATACAACCAGACTGGGTTCTTCAATTTTTTTTTTATACATATTAGATACTCAATTTTATTTTAATTTATGAGAATCAAGGTTGGCTTAATGATTGTGAGGCCATTTTTCCGTCTTTGTAACATGGGTTCGATTCTCACCCCTCAATTTCCAGAGCTTACTATAATTTCTACAATTTTATTCTTTTAAATATGTTTTTACAACTTGGTTGACTCTTTAGATTAAAAAATTTACCTATTATATTGAAAAAGTTAGAAATTTCATGTTTTTTAACGTTATATTACTTACTTTGCCATACTCACTCCCACTCATTTTAAAACTAACTTATTCCCTATCCATTAATTGTGTGCTTGTTGCAACTCTCATAGTCTTTCTCGTGCAACTTATTACCTACTTATATCACTTGTCATTTCCTAATTGCATGACAAAAGTATAATTTAGATGTCTGAGGCGTGGGATACATGGCAAAAGTTGTCAATATCTATTCTAAGTTTCTAACTCGTCTTAACGCTTTATGAGTTGCATTAGCTGAAGTATTCCCTTCTGGATGCTAGCTAGCTTAAATCATATTTAGCGGCGGCTAAATTTGAGCATGACAGTTCAGCAACCTACCAGCACTATTTTACGTACCAACTAAATAGGATATATGAACATTCGATGGAGATATGAACATTCGATCGAGTTAGGAAGGGAGAGCATAAACAAATGATTAGGTTAAACACATTACGTATATGTACCAGATAGATTATTGATCATAGTACAAAAAGTAATAAATTATGGACCGCAGTGGTTTATACTCCATATAGTATTATAGTACTATAGTATATGACTACCAAACTCATATGTGGGACATTATGTTACCAAGCTTAGCTTGGCTCAGTAGGAATTCCACCTTATGACCTCCCAGGTCGGGGTTCAAATCCCACCAAATGAGGGGCACTTGGAGGAGAATTTTCCTTACAACTTCCCCTCCTTTCAAGTGTCCGGGCCTCTGGGTTGGGCCTTGTGCGAGGCGGCCCCAAAGCGTTATTCATCTTATCAAATAAAAAAAAATATGGGACATACTGTTTGATATTTTTTGCTATTTAGTACTTAGGACATGAAATCTAGAAGAAGATAATATAAAAAAGCAATTTGTTGGTATATCAAAGAAATTTAAAAATAAAGAAAAGAAAAAAAGATTATCTAGCTATCTCAACGTCATATAGAAGTATGGCATACTACTTCGAATATACATAAACTAGCCTTCTACGCAAGCGATGCTTGTGTAGATTATTTTGGCGATTATTCTTAAATTTCATCTAAATGTAACTTTGGAGGATGTAATTTATAATCATCATTAGTACTAGCTCATTAATAAATTATCATGTTGTATAAATACAAAATATAAAAATTACTTGATGAAGAAGTTGTTTCAATAGGAAAGCAAAGAAAGAAGATTGTATTTAGTCTTCGAAATTGTGATGCGGATTTAGATGTAAAGTTCTATTGTCAAATCAAATTTGTGAAAGATTTTTCTTTTGTTTGATTGATTATTTTGTTCTTTATGTCAAAATTTCTTTGAAGGTTCTTATGTCAAGTTGTTTTGTCATTACTTAATTTGTGAGAAATTTTTCGTAACTTCTGTTTTGATTGCATATTACTATGAAATAAATCAAAAAAAATCACACATGATAGGATGCAATGGCATTGAATTGACATAATTGACCTTGTCATTTATTGATAATAAATATACATAGAGGTTATATTAGTACTGTAATTTTAAGTAAACACCATATACACCTATTTTGCCTTATATAATAGAGATTAGCTTTTTTTTTTTTTAATAATCATTACATATTTCTCCTAAAAAGTAAAAGGACAAATGAGAACTACGATTCCCAAGAAAATAAAAGGACAAATTATACTAACTGACACACACGACAATTATTGACCCCCGTAAATTTAAAAAAAATAAGATTATCCTCTTTGTTTTCTAGGTATTTTTATGACTTGTTGATGGATGTTGGTATTGTTGTTGCATTTAAAAGTTTTGGTAGAATTAAAACTTTATTTATGTCTTTGGTTTTGTAATTGATTTGAAAATTGCTTTAGTTATGTTAATTTATTCTTCAATCATAAACTTTTCCTTTAACTACACATATGACAGCTTATTTTAGCAACTTTGAACTTCCTTTGATATGCATATTTTAAATTAGGAAGGGCTATGATTGAGGAAAATTTTAATAGGTAATATTTTTTGTTGAATTAAGGGTTAAAAAATCTTTTCATAGGGAGGACGTCATAGCTCCCCCTATAATAATAATAATAATAATAATAATAATAATAATAATAATAATAATAATAATAATAATAATAATAATAATAATAATAATAATAATAATAATAATAATAATAATAATAGTAATAATAATAATAGTAATAATAATAATAATGATAATAATAATAATAATAATAATAATAATAATAATAATAATAATAATAATAATAATAATAACAACAACTAATTTAAATAAATATAAATTATTTTTTTTTTTTATTTTTTTTTTTTAATTATTTTTTTTTTTTTTTTTAATTTAATTTATTTTTTTTTTTTTAAAATTAATTTTTTAAATTAAATTAATTTAAAAAAAATTAAATATTTATTAAGAAGAGTATTTTTGGGGGAGTTTTTTTGGAATTAAAAAAATTATTGGTTTTTTTTGGGGGTTTTTGTGAGATCATACAAAATAAAAAAAAAACATCTTACAACAAGAATGAGTAGCATGTTTGTAAGGTCCTTAGATATCTACATGAATCATTTAAAAGGGATGATGAAAATGGTCTTTATTTCACTAGTAGGAAAAGCCAACCTAGGTGGATATGATATTCCATACCCAATAGATTAAACTCTTTAACTCTCGCACCCAACTTTTCTCTCTAAAATCTCCCAACCCTAACCCTAAAACATGCACCCCCGGCCCTCCTTCCTAGGCTAGGGGTGGTCGGCATCTCGGCCTTTTCGCCGTGAGCTTAGCACCTCGGCAAGCCCGATCGTAGGTTAGTTTGTTCTCCCCTTCCCCTTTCCCCGTTTCCCCCTTCCCGTTCCTTTTCCCCGGTACTACGCATGTCCCGTCGACGTCCCCTTCCCCGTCCCCTTTTCCGTCCCGGTCGGTCCCCTTCTCCGTGTTCCCTTCCCCTTCCACGCCTTTTCCCCTCCTTGTTGATGTATCATATATATATATATATATATATATATATATATATATATATATATATATATATATATATATATATATATTGGGTGCATTTAGGTTGCATTTTAAAGCATTTAGTTTCATATTTTGGTTCAATATTGCATTATATTCTTAAGTTATGATATTCTAAAATACTCTTATGGGTATGTTTTCTTGTTTTGATGAATTTCGAGTAACGAATACATATTTGGAGTATGATTAGCTAAGCTTGAGGATTATGAGCATTTGAAAGGGATGTGCATTGCATAAGGATTGTTTGGATATCTTAAAATGACAGTTTGAGCGAAAACAAAGTGGAAAATATATCATTAGAAGAAATGTGAAAAGGAGTTACGTATACTCTTGCCGACCATAACTTTTGATGTGATTCTAAAATTGAATAATTCCAGACTAATCTGGAAACTATACTTAAAGAGCTTTCCAACAATAGGTGGCACACGCCGAGGATACTTCTAGTCAAGAAGTTATGCCTTTCCAAAGTTGGGGCATTTAAGCCGGGAATCTGTCATCATATGCGTAGATCGATAATCCGTCCATTTAATGATTTATTCGAGACTTTCCTTATCTTGTAAATTACTTTCCTAGTCATATTAGGTTACTTAGTATTAATTACATGAGTACTCCTCTCTCTTCCCCTCCTCACTATCACGTTATTTTTTATCTTTAGGTTTGGTTTAGTTTTTCTTCTTCTTTTCTCTCTAGCCTTTTGTAAACCTTGGTTTTCTTGTTATTCATTAATTCATGAGTTTAATTAGTTTCTTTGATTGATTTCTTTGATTATGTTTTTCTTTGTAGATTTAGATTTTATTATTTGTTTCATGATTGAGTAGTTTTTTTCTAGGGTTTGGGAATCCATGTTTATATGTTATGAATCTTGATTGATATGTGGTTTGATTAGTTATTGATATCTCTAATTGATTAGTGTTTTTATTGTTAATCTTAAAATCGATCGATTGTCGATTAAATATTGCTAATATCGAGTTATAGATCCAGAGATAGTACTCTTTGAGGGCTTACCTACGGTTAGCAAAATTTGATTATGTTAGCGACCGTCCTGCCTTATGTTGATTTGAGAGCGTTAAGACAAATAGTATGATTAATTTATGCTCTAGATGTCGATTAATTGAATTGTTGATGATATTTTGATGGATTATATACATGAACATGGTGAACCATTACCCTAGATCTTTTTAGTTTGATTTTTGTATTTTATTAGTTTAGAATTTATTATATTATTGATCTTGTTTTAGTTTTGCAATCACTTTAGAAGCTAGATTAAAGCGATCATCTCTGCGGATTCGACCCTACTTACCCTACTACATTATTAGAAGGTTTTGCAAGAATTATTTTTGACCGGTGTATGACAACCTATCACCTGTTAGTAGTCGTAGGTCCCCTTTCCCCCTCCTCGTGTCTCCCTTCCCCTTCCCAATAGACCACTTCCCCGTAGTCAAGTCGCCCATCCCTCCTTTCCCCGTGATCCGTCGCCCCCCACGGGGTTTCTAGGTTTTCATCCTCGAAGCTTCATCGGTGTGTGCTGCTTAGCTTCCCTCCCGGTCTTTTGAGTTTATCAAACTATCTAGGTTTCGTCCCCCTCCCCGTTCCCCAGATTTTCGGTCCACCGCATCTTTCGGCTATCACTTGTCTTTCAACTGCGGTGGCAAACATATATAATTTGGATGTTTGAGGGCGTGGGATATATATATATATTGCCAAATGATTTCACTTAAAATTATTAGTTTCAAAGGCGATTACGTCTAATTAGGTGTAAATATAAAGTGATATTAGCATTGATTAGGTCAAATTAGATTTAATAAGTTTAGTTAAGAATAAGTTCAAGTGAAAAGAACCCACCTTTTTAGAATCAAATTGCCTAAATGATTCCTCTCTAAATACTACCTTTATTTTTTTCCTAATTAATTTACACACTTTGATTACCACTTTATCTAAGGAAATATTGATAAATTATGAGAGATGGAGAAGAAAGCATGAAAAAGAGAGAGAGAGGAAGTACGAGAGAAGAAAAAGTAACTAGAGATTACATAACATAGGGGGTCGATTGAACAAAAGGTATGGAACCCACGTCCAAATATCAAATAAACAGGTGTATAGATTGAAAAAAAGTTCAAAAAGGAAAATCTTATTATATCTATTATATAATGAAGACGGAACAATCCACTCCTTTCTATTAAATTACGAGTTAGTCTTGTGTGGACTGGTCCACACTAATATTATTGTGGACTAAAACGACTTATTTAACATAGTGACCTTTTTTTCAAAAAGTAACCTTTTAAAAATCTTATGTTACACTATACGATTTACTATCTCATAGTATTGATCGTTTTTATAAATATAGTCACTTATTCTTACATTAGTTTATCAAATGAAATTTTCACTTTGTGACACGGTAACCTTTTTTCACATAGTCAAACTTTACAATCTATATCTACTCATCTTTTATATCTATTTTTTTTATATAGTGGCCTTTTTTTATAAATCACATGAATTAGCATTAGAGCCACTAATTTAGTGTGGACCTAGTCCATATGTTTTTTACTTAAATTACAACTCTAGCATCAATAATGAGAAGAGATAATAACACTATATACATAATAATTATATAAAAACATTCCAAAATAAATTCTCAATCAAACCAAAGCCTTTCCTCAATCAATGCATATCAACAAATTTAAAGTTCAAACACAATCAAAAGGCATATTGGACATCACGTTTGACAAAGAAAATTAAAAATGGAAAGTTATGATGTACTAAATCAAACACAATATACAAAATCTTGAGCAATACATTGAATAACTACAATCTCAAGAATATTTTTATCTATAAAAACTCATTTTCAACAACAAACACTTAAGAAAAACTCAAGAAGCTTCAAACATCACAACTTTTACGATTTCTGCGAGCACCTAATATCTTTCAATTAAAGTATTTATCTACGTATGCAACACATGCTTCCTTACGCTAAATTTACAAGACGGTAGTGTGTTAGATGAACATAAGTAGTAAAGAAATTCAAAAGAATGATTACTACTCATAACCGTATTATGCACAATAGTCTTTAAAAGGCAATGCAAAATTACAATAAAAAAATTCAGCACTTTTGGTTATAAAATAATCGTCAATATAAAAAATCAATCTAATATAAGTGAAGGAGGAGAAGACGGCATCTCCCTTACAAAAAGTCCGATATACCCTTAATGAATATAAATTGCCATATATATTAAATAATCTTTTCTTCTTCCAACTTGCCATATATATTGAACAATTTTTTTTATTTTTTATATAGATGTAGGGTTTCATTGATAATAGAAAGCCAGCCAACACTTACAAATGTTTCCTAATAAGAAATCGAAAATTCCAACACAAATACATAACACCTTAAAACTACTTATATGAGATTAGATCAACAATATATAGCCCTAAATAAATAAAAAATTCATCGAAGCAATACATTATGTGAGTTAGCACTAATTCGCCTTAAAAATAGTCGATGAAAATACTTACGTAGTATTCGAGATACTTCACAGGTGAATATGTAACCCTAGATTTTCATTCTTCATCGGACGAACAATCAAAGAGATTAATCTTTCAAGCAAGCGCAATTACCAAATTTTTATCTCCACAAGGAAACCGAGGAAAGAAGTCATACTCCAAACTCCTACTAAAGGGAGAGAGAAAAACCCAAAAGTGGGAAGAAAACTCTTAAAGAGAGAAGGAGGATTATTAAAACTAAGGAATTAAAAGAAGGATTTGGGGCTTACCACCATCAAAGAGATGATGATGGAACCCATTTAATTTGGAAAATGAATTAGGGTTTTTAGGGTTTTTAAAGATATATATTGAACATATTAACAATGGAATTGAATTTGAAATTTTAATTAAATATTAAATTACGGAGAATGATTTCCTCTTCTTACATATGTGTGAAAAACTAAGATCAAAATTAAATTGGTAATATAACTTAATTGAAACAATTAGAAGAAAAACTAAAAAATTGAATTTCATATTAATAATTATATAGATAATATTTTAAAACCTAAATGTTGATTATTATATTCGGTAATCTCTATTATATAAATTAAGATCTTCCACTTTATTAATATTCAACAATTGAACCTAATACACAAATTCTTCCACTTTATTTGAACACAATCTTTCTTACGCTTTATAATTCCTTCTCTCAATACTATATTTGAATAATGATGAAAATAACTAAAAAAACTAAAGGAAACTTTGGTTATAGAAAAAAATATTAGAAAAATTATAAATAATTATAAATGTTTGTTCGAATCAAATTGTTTGTAATGCTGATAAATAACTAATTGAGAAAAAAACATTAATATGACACGCACGCATAGCGTGCAAAAAAATTACTCCCTCGATGTATTTTATCTACACACTTTTTCTTTTGGTGCATTTGCTTTTTTAATTTACACACGGTTACTTTTTCAATTTTTGGTAACATGTCACATCTACCTTTCTCTTCTTTTTCCACCCATGTCATCCACCTTTTAATATTTTAACCAACTTTTTGCCTATCTTACTTTTCCCCAGTTCTCTCCCTTACTTTTCAATTTCTCTCTCATACTTTTGTACTTTCTTTTTTGGTTCCCTCAATAAAATGAAGTAAGTAAATTAAAAAGAGAAGTAAGTAGTTAATAAAAAAAAAAAAGCGAGTAGGTTACGTCATGTTTCATTCCAAAACAATGGCGGTGAATCGAGGACGGCTCGAAACCTCTGTCATCTTCTATCTACCCACTATATAAGATACTTGAGATAGAAGGAATAGCATAAAGAAATTATTAGGTTAAGCCGTCACAATATTATGTATACAACAAAATAATGATTGGTCATAGTATAGATTATGCACCCCAAGTGGTGTATGGTATACACATAATCTTGTATCTCTCATTATAAACAAATAAAGCGGGTGGTATAGAACAAAAGAAAACAACACAAATATACTAGGACCACTAGTGATTAGACTACTTCTTTGAGGATCAGATTGGTCCTAATGGTTCCCTTCCTTATAAAAAATTCTTCTTATCTTAAAAAAAAAAAAAAAAAGACTATACTGTCTTTGCCCATGTATAAATACGGTAACCAAGTAGTACTTACGTACTTGAGTCTCAGAGGTAACACTTGTATCTCCCGAGTACGGTAACCAAGTAGTACTTACGTACCCCCAGTCCAGAGGTAACACTTGTATCTCACAACCTTGAGGTTGTGGGAGTCAACCCCACTAGATCCTTTACCTCTTTCCGGTCTCCACTTCTAAATAACCTTGCCTATGTATTTGGTCGACGTTAGCGGATCTACAAAATTCAAAATGGGGATAGAAAATAAAATTTAACTTAATATCATAATTATTGAAAGAAAAAGAAAAGTTGGTCTCTATATTTGTAAAATTTGATGTGTCGGAAGTATAATAAAAATAGGTATCTTTTTATATATTAAACAAAAAAAACATTGGTATATTTAATTTTATTTTTTGCTCGGTATTTTTTAAATATATGGCTATTATAAGATTTGCAAGTTTTTTTTCTCCCTCCTTCAATACACAATAAGTGTCTAAGTGTCACCCTTACTTTGCGTCCTCAACGATTAATCACTCGATTGCACCAAGATTATCACTCTCACAAAAGGAAAGAAAAAAATTACTTTTACCTTGTTCCTACTTATTCAAACATTTCAGTGAAGTAAAAGTGCACAATATCTAAAAACACTTGCTTCTTAGCTCTGTCTTTTTCTACGAGTGCCCAAACAATGGACTTTTTAATCTTTAAAATTAGACTAAAGCTATAAACTTTGGTCGAGATTCTAGGAACATAGGGATGCACTTGCTCCCACATGGGAGCCAAATGCATCGGCCATTGTGGGTCGAGTTAGATTAACATGTGTGAGGTTCGATCTAGTAAATTACTTCTCACTTACCTAGATTAAAAATATATATAAAAAGTATATATCATATAAAGACTAAATTATACATTCTAGTACAAAGTAATGGTCGAGCACATCTTTATACGGAACTTAATTGTCATCGGATGAAGAATGCATCTTCAATTGAGCTTATGGTGCAAGAATACGGGCCAAAAGCGGTTGCTCGAACCCCTTCTAATGCGTCAAACCAATTCAGCGGCATAGGTGGCTAACCCCGACCCTGGTTGAGGTAGAAATATTTCCATTTCTTCGGGCGTAGTCTTGGCCATGTGAGGTTTTTGGGCTAACTCCTTTCGCCTTCTATACCTTTGCCGGCGAGTTTGTATATAGGCAGATGCCCGTGTTCGCCATCATGATGTGAATGGAAGCGAAAGTTGTCCACTACTTTTTATTGTGTAAGCTTCTCGTGCGTAACATGACATATCCTAAGTCTTCTAGTGCAAGAGCAAGGGCTTGACCCGAGAGTTGGCCTTTATTGTTCGGGTGGAAGATGGAAGGATAGCGGTTGAGTTCGGAGTCAAGAACCCAAGACGGTAACTCCTTCCCATAAAAACTACCAGGGCCTAGGGCATGATGAGTTGAAAAACCACCTTTCGACCTCCACTCGTTGGTGTAAGATTTAAGATTACCACGGATTATTATGAAGTACATTTTGGTGACGGGTTCACCCTCGCGCCAATAGGGCGGCTCCTTTGATGGATAGCACAGGCTTTAGCCTACTCACATATTGCATCTAACATATTATCCTCCATGCTCAAATCTTTGTTTTGGGACCTATACAAATGCGGGTTCGGGAAAACATCCTATATATGCCATCTCACAAATATAATCAAGATGGCCTCATCTACTCGTTAAATTAGCAATCATAGATGGTGGAAATGCTACTTCATTTTAGCGTAAAGTTCATAAACGAAGCCCACGTGTCAATATTCATAGTAATGCTAATTCACCCTAAAACATCCTTTCTTTCTTTTTCCATAGAAATGCATTACAATCTATTACCACTTTAAAAGGCGGTATTGAGTGGTAACGAGAAATTTATGAAGAAAAGGAAAATTTGTCAAAAAAAACATTTTAAAGGTTGAAAAGAAAAAACCTTTTAAAGCATTCTTTGCGGAAAAAAAACCACGAACTTAATTTTTCTTACAAGATGAAACCTATTCCCATTTTCCGGTGTGGTTTTTGAGATGCATAGGGGGTTGTCTTTAGGTTCAATGAAATAGGGGGTTAAAGAAAGATAGAAGGGTCGAGCGTCGGAATTGAGAAAAATACACCGGGGAAAATGGGAATAGGTTTCTTCTTGCAAGAAAAAATTAAGTTTGTGGTTTCTTTTTGCAAAAGAATGTTTTATAAGGTTTTTTTTCGAAAAATTGAACCTTTAAAAGGTTTTTGGCAAATTTTCTGAAGAGAAAACACGTATTTGGCATGAAGTTTCAATACCATGGATAATTGGATATTGACATGAGTTTACTACTACAAAATCGCCTAAAATTCATTATCATTACCACTTTGTTGACTACTACCTACAAAGAGGTCATTGAGATATAAAAGTACAACTAACTAGGTGTTTTTCGGGAACATGCTTGTCGAGTAGGTTGAACCACGGATGGCGATTGACTTTTCTTCTCAAATTGGCGGGAAGGAGCTCTAAAAAGATAATCTTCAATGACACCACGAGTGGTTACCCACATTGTCTTGATCATAACTACTGGCGGATTGCCTCGGCTTCGGGTGAAAGCATGCAGTGTTGCACCCATCGCTTACGTAATCCGCTCTCTTGATTCTCCACTCATCCCGTCGTTGGGTGCTTGATTTTTATGTAATTCTATAAAGTAGGATTAGAGAAAGAAATATCAACGAATTACATCTAATACTACTTGCTTGAGGTAACTAGATACTAGATAGAGACGGCAATGTGTCATGCGGATCGAAATGGCTAGTATACGGGGACTTACTTGCACATTTCAATGAGTGATGCAAAAAGTATTAAGCCTAGGACTGCGCAACGATGTTAGCAAATATATTTTCCAACACCTCTTTGCTTGTCGACAAATTATTCCCCAATCAGACTGCGACCAAGCAATATAAGGTAGAGTACCATTAGAAACCAAGATCATGAGCGAGAATATCTTTGAACTCAAAATTAGCCATAGTACTTATATTATAATGTTTATTTGGCAAATTTGTCAATTATTACCTTTTCGGTGCAATTATATGTCTTACAAATTCTGAAACCTTATTAAAAAGAAGTTGTAAATTACTAGCTTGTAAAAGAAGATTTATTCTTGTTCCCCTTTCTCGGTTTCTATTGCATTGGTTTGGGACCTAATAACTTGAGGAAAATTCATACATTTATGACATCATTTTGGATAAAAGAATCGACCAAAATCTAGCTAAGAAGTAGCAATAATTAATTAAACATTTGAAAGGAAGAGATTTACAAGGCTTTTGTTTTAATAGGGCTATAAATTACAAAATGACCTATTGAAAGTGGGTACATTAATGACAATTTTAGTTGTCTATATATCTTGGTTACTAGTAAAAACTTGAAACCATTTTTACATAGTTCATAAAGCTGTTTTTAGGTCCAAAAAATTTGGAAATAACACACCCTCATAATTACTCCCTCCAGTCTTCAAATACTTGCTACATTGTTGTAGGCACGAGAATCTATAATATGAGAAAAGATGTGATGAGGACCATAACTTTATGGAGCGAGGACAAGTATCCGGGAGTTTTAGGCAAGAGGAAGGCAAAAATAAAAGGGTATATTAGTACTTTTACGAGGTTCATGGTTACCGAATAAGGAAATATTGCAAGTAAAAGATGTATCATCACAAAATATTACTTGATTACCTACATTGCTTGTAACGCCCACGGGAAGCGGTATAAACATTTTCTTAAGAAAGGTGCTGATGTAGCTCACGCGCCAATGCAAGTACATATATACCAAAGTGATAGAAATCATTGTTTGCATCGCGGATGTTTGTGATATTTGTCGGCCCAAACCACGTGCTTCTTTTGGGATCATTGCTAGTCTTTGTGGCAATCAAAGAATAGATAGTTGCAATTCGGACTTTCTTCATCGCACGTGCTTCTCCAGCAAGCTTCTTGCCTTTGTAATGACAGAAGGTAGTAGCATCCGCCAACAACCTTCGTAAAATAGCGAAAAATTATAAGCTCTTCTAAACATAGTCGACACGATATGACAATATAACAAAACCGACGACACGAGCGAGAAAACAATTATCGCGAGTAACACGACACGAACATGAAATCGGTCCAAACACGAAGCCAGTTTGATGAATTTGTCATCTTATGTATTCATCCTACATTTGATATAATTTTTGACATATTTTGAGAACAATCCGAAATCGGCACGAGACCGGGCACGAACCTAACCCGTTTATTGCAAGCTCTATGTTACATCTTTGGAATTTTTAGTTACTCACATAATTCTAAGCCTAGTTAGAGTGCCCAAATTGATGACTTACATTGCTAACTAAATAGTAGAGCATCATATTATAAACAGCTCCTGTCCAGGCTCTTTTTGGCATCGGGCCGCTAGCCTTAGATATCTTCTCTGAGAGCGTATATAAATGAACAAGCCTGAGAAGGAATTGTAATAAGATGCGAGAAGCGAGGAGTTGTCTTCCCATGAGAAATCATCGATGAATTAACTTTAGGTATCGTTGTCCATATGATAACTTTGCAATATAAATTACACATTAGCTAGAAACTAAACGAGAACTTCATAAAAGCTACTTGTTTTAAATACGATGATTCTTCTTAAGTAGTGATAGATTGTTAAGAGTATAGCTAAATGGCAAGCAGTTTGTACGCGAAACGGAGGGGGGGATGGGATGAGACACATGCAAGTGGATTACCTAAATGCCCTCCCCTCTCTCCCATTCGCTAACAAATACTATGGTTTGCCATTTAGTCTCTTTCATATTGTTACATCGTGGAACAGGCGAGTGCGATAATGTCAATCCAGAAATCTTTACGAAGATACCTTAAGCCAATTTTCCAGGGGTCAATAACAAGTTCCCCCTCTTCCTAAAACACGCGAAGAAGAGGCCACATAAGGTCGTTCTAAACTTGATGACTATGCTTGATTAGATAGAAAACATCGAGCACGGATCTTACAACAATCGAACCACATCGAGCTTCCTATCGGAAGCCTCAACACATAGCTCGGGGGTAGTGTAAGGGGGAGAACAAGAAGAGGGGATCAACCAATATTGACAATAAACATGCTACTAAGAATATATTGTTCCAGACTAAGTTAGCGCTCGTACCTGTGGATCTAGTATTTCCCTTCGATGTTTACATAGTCTTCGAGAAAACTATGGATATGATCTTTGGTTGGCAACACCCGATATTTGCATTCTCCTTATCATATTCCTTAATTGTCGCCACGTTTTCAAGGTCATGCTCATCTTGGACCCTAACATATACCGTAATCATTAGAGTTCATGTTTTAATGTAACCATATAGATTTTGGGGGCAAGACTAAATTAGAAACACCGAAATTTAAGTCGACTTTCGTACCTAAGATGCCAGGCTTCCTATGAAACATTTGAGCTGGTTGGCACTTGGCGAGATACAAATCTTCGCGTTGTGGTTCTAGTTTTCTAAGATCTCAATCGTGTTGTGACAAGGAAATCACTTTGTACCGCGACTAATCTACTTTGATTAGCGAGAACATCCGTAGAATTTATGCGGTATTCTTCTTGTTGTGAAATTGGTTATAACGAGAGAATGTTTTCACCTGCCTAGTACACAAAATAAACCCCTTGTTAACAACTATATATTATTTGTGTATCTTCGGTCATTTTAAAGAGTGATTGATTTGACAGAAATCATTTTCGAGGAAAAGTGGTTTCCCCGTTTTCCTTTGTTTGGCTTATAAGGATTTGAAGATAATATTTCACATGGTACAAAATAGTTTTCCCATGGGTGGTTTACATTCTACATTTTCCTCCATAGTCTCTATCTTCTTCTTTCGTTCCATACATCCATCCTCTCCCTTCGTCTAAGCTTTTCTCTTGAACTTTTGTGTGAGAAACCAAACGAAGGAAAACTAATCTAAAATTATGCTTTCGAAGAAGCTTTCTCACGGAAAATTATTTTCCTATGAAAAAGTTTTCCAGCCAACCAAACGGAGTCGTGGTACAAGCCCAAGGGAGGTTCCATACTAGAACCAATTGGCAATAGTAAGAGTAGCTTCTCTAAATGAGATGTTCTATACCAAGCAAAAACTAAAAGAAACCTCATCCCCTTCAGCACCAGAGCTATCTGGGGAAAACCAAGGATTGCATGTGTTTTGACAGATGAGAGAAAGAACAAATATTGAATGTAAAATTGAAAATAATCGAACACAGTTATTTAACGTGGTTCACCAACGGAGTGTTGGCTACGTCCACGGGCGAGGAGAGAACAATATTATTTATGAGAAAAATAATCGAATTACGGGAGGTGATTAATGGGAAAATCGTCACTAATAAACTAGGTTTAAAAAACCTATTTATATGCAAACCCCGAAAAACGCAAAACACGCTTCATTAAACTACCGCCCGATCGGGCGGTAATTGCCAAGCCAAAGAACGTCGCGGGCCCGATCGGGCGAACGCTGCTCGAGTCGTTGTTCGCGATGCCGCCTAATCGGGTGAACAAGCCCGATGACATCGGGCGCCCCACTCCCATATCTCTTGCTTGGTCGCTGCCCCGCCCGATCGGGCGAGCCGACGAAAAAGCCTTTGACCAGAATTCAAAGCATAAAATCCTACAAATCTCCACCTTGACTTGAATCCTCTCATAATAAACCAGATAAATAAATAACAGATGCATTGAACACAATGCTCGGATTCTCCCCTACAAACAGTTTGTCCCGAAAAACAACCAGAAAGATTTGTCCCTTAAAGGACACCAGATTAGCCCCTAAAGGCCCCAGACCTTGCCCCAAAAAGGGCAATCAACAATCACGAACATTGAGCAAGTTCAAACAATGTTGAAACTTACTCTGTGGAACAGGTTTAGTGAACATATCAGCAGGATTATCAGCAGTACCTACTTTCTTCACCTTAACCCTCTTCTCATTCCTCAGAAAATGATATCTCACGTCAATGTGCTTAGTCCTTTCATGATGGACTTGATCCTTGGCTAAGCATATTGCACTCAAACTGTCACAATACACAATGGCACGATCGTGATGCAAACCAAGATCACTAACTAGCCCCTTTAACCATATTCCCTCTTTAGCAACTCTTTGTCAATGCCATGTACTGCGCCTGTAGTAGACAAAGTAATTGTAGCTCGCAAAGTTGCCTTCCAACTAACAACAGAGCCACCAAGAGTAAATACATAACCAGTCATAGACCTTCTACTGTCTACATCTCCAGCATAATCAGAATCAGAATAACCAGTAACTAAACACTCAGCATCATTCCCATAAATGAGACCCGACATCGGACGTACCTCGAAGGTAACGAAAAATCCTCTTGGATCGCCTCGCCAATGCTCCTTACCAGGATCACCCATGAACCTACTAACAACACCTTGTTTGCATGTGCAAGATCCGGCCTAAGTGCGGACCATAGCATACATCGGACTCCCTACTTGCACTAGCATAAGGAACCCTACTCATACACTCCTTCTCCTCAGCAGACTTGGGTGCAAAAGCAACATACAAATGATTATTAGAGGCACTTGGAGTATCTATAGGTTTAGCAGTTGACATGCCAAACCTTGACAAAATCTTCTGAATGTAGCCTTTCTGAGAGACGAAAAGCTTCCTCTGATCTCTTTCCCTATAAATCTCCATCCCCAAAATCTTCTTCGCAGCACCCAAATCCTTCATCTCAAACTCAGCACTGAGAAGACCCTTCAACCTCTGAATATCAGACTTGGACTTTGCAGCTATAAGCATATCATCTACATACAACGCCAAATAAATCCATGATTCATCATCCAGCTTATAATGGTACACACAACAATCATACGGACTCCTGTTGTAACCCAATTCAATCATATAGCTGTCAAACCTCTTGTACCACTGCCTAGGAGACTGCTTTAGCCCATACAAGGACTTCTTCAATCTGCAAACATAGTCTTCTTTATCAGGAACTTGGAACCCATCTGGCTGAGTCATATAAATCACTTCTTCCAACTCCCCATGTAGAAAAGCTGTTTTCACATCTAGTTGCTCAAGTTCAAGATCCTGATGTACAACTATTGCTAGTAACACCCTGATGGAAGTATGTCTAACCACTGGTGAGAAAATCTCATTATAATCAACCCCTTCCCTTTGAGTGAACCCTCTTGCAACAACCCGAGCTTTATACTTGACCCCCTCAGAAGGTAAAGTCCCTTCCTTCTTCTTGAAAACCCATTTGCAGGTGACAATTTTTCTCTCCTTAGGACGCTTGACTAGCTCCCAAGTCTGATTCTTATCCAGAGACTCCATTTCATCTCCCATAGCAGCGAGCCATTGAGCAGACTCACTACCTGAAACAGCTTCTTTGTAGGTGGATGGTTCTCGAATATCTACCTCCACCTCCTCGGCAAACCTTGCTGTGCATAAGCAACCATATCCTCAAAACCATACCTCCTAGGAGGTCCCACACCAACTCTTATAGCTCTATCAAGTGCTATACTTGTTCGATGTGCTTCAGATGAGGCAGATGGATGACTAGAAAATTCAGATTCAGTAGCACCATGTTGATCTTCTCCACCTTGGTGCTTTGTAATTCACTCCCATCATAAGTGACTTCCAGCTCCACCTGTTTATCAACATCACTACCAACGGACACTACCATAGACTTCACGAGTGGGGTTAAGCATAGAATTTTCATCAAATATTACATTTCGCTAAGTATTACTCGACTCTCGAAGGTGACCGGATTCTATAGCCCTTAACTCCATTACCAAAACCCGAAAATACACCCTTCTTAGCTCTAGGTTCTAATTTACCCTCACTAACATGATAATAAACAAGTAGAACCAAAAACTCTCAACAGAGAATAATCAAGCAGGCTTACCGGACCACACCTCATAAGATGTTTTACAGCCAATACCGGTGTGAGATCAACGGTTGATCAGATAGCAAGCTGTGCTTACAGCTTCTGCCCAAAATCTTCTAGGTAACCCAGCATTAGAGAGCATGCACCTCGCTCTCTCCAACAGTGTTTGATTCATGCGTTCAGCTACCCCGTTTTGCTGTGGAGTATTCCTGACAGAATGATGGCGTGCAATCCCTTCATTCTTGCAGAACTCATTAAACTCGGACCAACAAAATTCCGGACCATTATCGATTCACGAGCCTTTTGATCTTCCTTCCAACTTGATTTTCCACTAAAACCTTCCACTCGCTTGAAGTTCATGAAAGCCTCACTTTTATGCTTCATCATAATTACCCAAGTCATCCTTGAATAATCATTGATCATCGACACAAAATACCTGTAACCTCCAAGAGACTCAACTTGGGAAGGACCCCAACAATCAGAGTGAATATAATCAAGTGTGCCCTTTGTAGTATGCATAGCCTTTGGAAACTTGCTGCGATGAAGCTTCCCAAACACACAATGCTCACAAAACTCTAAGTCCTGCACCTTGTGCCCACACAAAAGATCCCTTTTTGACAGAATTTGCATCCCCCTTTCACCCATATGTCCAAGTCTCCTATGCCATAACTTGGTCATATCCTCCCCGGGAACCTCGGATGATGCAACGAGCGCAGAACCTGTCACGAATAGAACCTTGAAGAAAATATAAGGTACCCCTTTTAATACCTTTCGAGAACTACCTTCGAACCCTTGTACACACTCATAACTCCACCTTCACCTTGAAAACCGAAACCTCTACTGTCAAGAAGACTCAAAGATATCGATTCTTTGTCATCAGTGGAACATGCCTAACTTCGTTCAAGGTACAGAATGTACCATCATGAGTCCTCAATCTTATAGAGCCTATTCCAACTACTTTACAAGCAGCACTGTTGGCCATAGAAACACTGCCCCCATCTATCTGCTCATAAGTCGAAAACCACTCCTGCAGGGGACTAATATGATACGATGCCCCAGAATCAAGAACCCACACATCCCTATAATGTGACTCGGTTATTAACAACTAGGGCCAAATCTTCTTCGAATTACCATCGGTTTCTACCGAAACAACGAGAACCTTCATTCTTGTCCTGTTGCTTCTTTTTCTTAGGACACTCATTTTTCCAATGCGCCTTCTCTTTACGGTAATTACGGACATCATTATGTTTAGGACCCTCGAAATTCGAATTTTTATGGTTCGATTTCTTTTTACCGGATTTTCCCCGTCCCTTACCCCGGTGACAACTAATCCGGATGTCCGATTTTACGTACTAGAACCGGATGCACGATGACGGACTTCTCTAGTATGAAGAGCAGATCTTACTTCTTCTAATGACGACTATCTTTCCCAACAATAAAAGAATCCACAAAATTCTCATACGATAAAGGCAAAGATACTAACGGGAATTAAAGCAAAGATCCTCATCATCTACTTTAACATCAATATTACGAAGATCTAGCAAGATAGTATTCAGTTTATCTAGATGATCCCTCGGAGACATACCTTCCCGCATACGCAGAAGCCGAACGTTGCTTCAAAAGCAACTTGTTGGTTAGAGATTTCGTCATGTATAAACTCTCTAACTTCAACCACGGACCCAAAGACGGTTTCCTCGCTCCGCAACTTCAGTAATTATGTCGTCAGAAAGACATAACATAATTGTTGAATGCGCCTTCTCCTCCAGAACGGCCATCTCAACGGTTTCTGAATCCGATGACTTCTTTGCCAACGGTGCCCACAACCCTTGTTGCTTCAGTAAAGCACGCATCTTGATCTGCCACAGACTGAAACTATTTCTCCCAGTGAATTTATCAATTTTCACATTCATCCCAGACATCTTTCTCACCCGAATCGAACACAAAGCTCTTGATACCAATTTGTTATGACAGATGAGAGAAAGAACAAATATTCAATGTAAAATTGAAAATAATCAGACATAGATTTAACGTGGTTCACCAACGGAGTGTTGGCTACGTCCACGGGCAGGGAGAGAACAATATTATTGATGAGAAGAATAATCAGAATTACAGAGGTGATTAATGGGAAAATCGTCACTAATAAACTAGGTTTAAAAAACCTATTTATATGCAAACCCCGAAAAACACAAAACGCGCTTCATTAAACTACCGCCCGATCGGGTCGGGCTGAATCCGCCCGACCGGGCGGTAATTGCCAAGCCAAAGAACGTCGCGGGCCCGATCGGGCGAACACTGCCCGAGTCGTTGTTCGCGATGTCACCCGATCGGGCGAACAAGCCCGATGACATCGGGCGCCCCACTTCCATCTCCTGCTTGGTCGCTGCCCCGCCCGATCGGGCGAGCCTGCCCGATCCGGTCGGGCGAGCCGACGAAAAAGCCTTTGACCAGAATTCAAGGCATAAAATCCTGCAGCATGTCATCCATAACTAACAAAATAAGTTTAACTCCACCTATCATTAATTTACCCATGTGACAATATAGCAAAGTTGGGATTATTATTGAGCTCCCAATGACTTTTTTCCTCGGAGTTTTTGCAGTTGACTATTTGATCTTAAAATCTCTTGTGTTATCTAGTGATGCACACAAGAAATTCAGAATGACCATCATCTTGTACTTTGATTAAGTATTAAAATAAAAGAATAAAAATATTGCTGAAGCCTGAACATGCCAACATAATGTAAAGATCATGCGTTGCTTAAAACTGAGTAAATTGAACAATAAACTAATTAAGTCTAAAAATACTTTTCAAAGTATAAAGGAAAAAGAGATTGATTAAAATGGATTGACCTGTTTTATTTGCCAAAGACTGCAACAAGTCTTTGAGAGGCCAGACAAGATCATCGAACATGCATGCTTAACCAAGCATCATAAACCTACTTTTTGCTCCTTGGAATTTGGATATATGCCTCGTCGAAAGTAGCCTTTTTTTTTCTATCCCAAAAAAAAAAGAAGAGCAATTTATTTTTCAATATAAGCTCACAATAAAAAGATAGATAAAAGAAACGGGTATTGCATTGGACCAACTGAAACACAAAAGAACCATATACACTTTTCTTCAAATATAGGACAAATTTTTTATGTGTAATTTTTTTGATTATGCTATGTGACATAATCAGAACCAGTGACAAAATGGTGAAATTGCTCTAGATTTTCTACTCTTTTAATTTGATATTATATAGATACAACCACCCTTCAAAAAAAATATAGATACAACCAGACTGGGTTCTTCAATTTTTTTTTTTTATACATATTAGATACTCAATTTTATTTTAATTTATGAGAATCGAGGTTGGGCTTAATGATTGTGAGGCCATTTTCCGTCTTTTGTAACATGGGTTCGATTCTCACCCCTCAATTTCCGAGCTTACTATAATTTCTACAATTTTATTCTTTTAAATATGTTTTTACAACTTGGTTGACTCTTTAGATTAAAAATTTTACCTATTATATTGAAAAAGTTAGAAATTTCATGTTTTTTAACGTTATATTACTTACTTTGCCATACTCACTCCCACTCATTTTAAAACTAACTTATTCCCTATCCATTAATTGTGTGCTTGTTGCAACTCTCATAGTCTTTCTCGTGCAACTTATTACCTACTTATATCACTTGTCATTTCCTAATTGCATGACAAAAGTATAATTTAGATGTCTGAGGCGTGGGATACATGGCAAAAGTTGTCAATATCTATTCTAAGTTTCTAACTCGTCTTAACGCTTTATGAGTTGCATTAGCTGAAGTATTCCCTTCTGGATGCTAGCTAGCTTAAATCATATTTAGCGGCGGCTAAATTTGAGCATGACAGTTCAGCAACCTACCAGCACTATTTTACGTACCAACTAAATAGGATATATGAACATTCGATGGAGATATGAACATTCGATCGAGTTAGGAAGGGAGAGCATAAACAAATGATTAGGTTAAACACATTACGTATATGTACCAGATAGATTATTGATCATAGTACAAAAAGTAATAAATTATGGACTGCAGTGGTTTATACTCCATATAGTATTATAGTACTATAGTATATGACTACCAAACTCATATGTGGGACATTATGTTACCAAGCTTAGCTTGGCTCACTTGGTAGGAATTCCACCTTATGACCTCAAGGTCAGGGGTTCGAATCCCACCAAATGAGGGGCACTTGGAGGAGAATTTTCCTTACAACTTCCCCTCATTTCAAGTGTCTGGGCCTCTGGGTTGGGCCTTGTGCGAGGGCAGCCCAAAGGTTATTCATCTTATCAAATAAAAAAAATATGGGACATACTGTTTGATATTTTTTGCTATTTAGTACTTAGGACATGAAATCTAGAAGAAGATTATATAAAAAAAGCAATTTGTTGGTATATCAAAGAAATTTAAAAATAAAGAAAAGAAAAAAAGATTATCCAGCTATCTCAACGTCATATAGAAGTATGGCATACTACTCCGAATATACATAAACTAGCCTTCTACGCAAGCGATGCTTGTGTAGATTATTTTGGCGATTATTCTTAAATTTCATCTAAATGTAACTTTGGAGGATGTAATTTATAATCATCATTAGTACTAGCTCATTAATAAATTATCATGTTGTATAAATACAAAATATAAAAATTACTTGATGAAGAAGTTGTTTCAATAGGAAAGCAAAGAAAGAAGATTGTATTTAGTCTTCAGAAATTGTGATGTGGATTTAGATGTAAAGTTCTATTGTCAAATCAAATTTGTGAAAGATTTTTCTTTTGTTTGATTGATTATTTTGTTCTTTATGTCAAAATTTCTTTGAAGGTTCTTATGTCAAGTTGTTTTGTCATTACTTAATTTGTGAGAAGTTTTTCGTAACTTCTGTTTTGATTGCATATTACTATGAAATAAATCAAAAAAAATCACACATGATAGGATGCAATGGCATTGAATTGACATAATTGACCTTGTCATTTATTGATAATAAATATACATAGAGGTTATATTAGTACTGTAATTTTAAGTAAACACCATATACACCTATTTTGCCTTATATAATAGAGATTAGCTTTTTTTTTTTTAATAATCATTACATATTTCTCCTAAAAAGTAAAAGGACAAATGAGAACTACGATTCCCAAGAAAATAAAAGGACAAATTATACTAACCGACACACACGACAATTATTGACCCCCCGTAAATTTAAAAAAAATAAGATTATCCTCTTTGTTTTCTAGGTATTTTTATGACTTGTTGATGGATGTTGGTATTGTTGTTGCATTTAAAAGTTTTGGTAGAATTAAAACTTTATTTATGTCTTTGGTTTTGTAATTGATTTGAAAATTGCTTTAGTTATTTTAATTTATTCTTCAATCATAAACTTTTCCTTTAACTACACATATGACAGCTTATTTTAGCAACTTTGAACTTCCTTTGATATGCATATTTTAAATTAGGAAGGGCTATGATTGAGGAAAATTTTAATAGTTAATATTTTTTGTTGAATTAAGGGTTAAAAAATATTTTCATAGGGAGGACGTCATAGCTTCCCCTATAATAATAATAATAATAATAATAATAATAATAATAATAATAATAATAATAATAATAATAATAATAATAATAATAATAATAATAATAATAATAATAATAATAATAATAATAATAATAATAATAATAATAATAATAATAATAATAATAATAATAATAATAATAATAATAATAATAATAATAATAATAATAATAATAATAATAATAATAATAATAATAATAATAATAATAATAATAATAATAATAATAATAATAATAATAATAATAATAATAATAATAATAATAATAATAATAATAATAATAATAATAACAACAACAACTTAAGTGAATAGAGCTAAACTGAATTGTCTGAACTGAATTATCTTAACTGAACTAAACTGAATTTGTCTGAATAGAATTGAACTTAATTTGTCTGAACTAAACTAATGAATTTCAATTAATTCAGTCCAAAAGAACAGAGCTTAATACTCATTAGGAACACTTTTGGAGAGGGGATTTTGATGCGAATACAAAAACCATGGCTTCTCGTTTATGGATTTTTATGAGATCATCCGCAATACTAAAAAAAACATCTTACAACAAGAATGAGTAGCATGTTTGTAAGGTCCTTAGATATCTACATGAATCATTTAAAAGGGATGATGAAATGGTCTTTATTTCACTAGTAGGAAAAGCCAACCTAGGTGGATATGATATTCCATAGCCAATAGATTACACTCTTTAACTCTCGCACCCAACTTTTCTCTCTAAAATCTCCCAACCCTAACCCTAAAACATGCACCCCCGCCGCCCTCCTTCCTAGGCTAGGCGGTGGCTGGCATCTCAGCCTTTTCGCTGGCAAGCCTAGCACCCGTCAACAGCCCCAATCGTAGGTTAGTTTGTTCTCCCCTTCCCCTTTCCCGTTTCCCCTTCCCGTTCCCTTTTCCCCGTACTCTGCATGTCCCATCGACGTCCCCTTCCCCGTCCCCTTTTCGCGTCCCAGTCAGTCCCCTTCCCCCGTGTTCCCTTCCCCCTTCCACGCCTTTTCCCCCTCCCCTGTTGATGTATCATATATATATATATATATATATATATATATATATATATATATTAGGTGCATTTAGGTTGCATTTTAAAGCATTTAGTTTCATATTTTGGTTCAATATTGCATTATATTCTTAAGTTATGATATTCTAAAATACTCCTATTCGGTATGTTTTCTTGTTTTTGATGAATTTCAGGTAATGAATACATATTTGGAGTATGATTAGCTAAGCTTGAGGATTATGAGCATTTGAAAGGAATGTGCATTGCATAAGGATTGTTTGGATATCTTAAAATACGAGTTTGAGCGAAAACAAAGTGGAAAATATATCATTAGAAGAAATGTGAAAAGGAGTTACGTATACTCTTCTGACCATAACTTTTGATGTGATTCTAAAATTGAATAATTCCAGCTAATCTGGAAACTATACTTAAAGAGCTTTCCAACAATAGGTGGCACACGCCGAGGATACTTCTAGTCAAGAAGTTATGCCTTTCCAAAGTTGGGACTGTTTCGCTGGAATCTGTCATCATATGCGCGAATCGGTAATCCGTCCATTTAATGATTTATTCGAGACTTTCCTTATCTTATAAATTACTTTCCTAGTCATATTAGGTTACTTAGGATTAATTACATGAGTACTTCTCTCTCTCTTCCCTCCTCACTATCACGTTATTTTTTATCTTTAGGTTTGGTTTAGTTTTCTTCTTCTTTTTCTCTCTAGCTTTTTGTAAACCTTGGTTTTCTTGTTATTCATTAATTCATGAGTTTAATTAGTTTCTTTGATTGATTTCTTTGATTATGTTTTTCTTTGTAGATTTAGATTTTATTATTTGTTTCATGATTGAGTAGTTTTTTTTCTAGGGTTTGGGAATCCATGTTTATATGTTATGAATCTTGATTGATATGTGGTTTGATTAGTTATTGATATCTCTAATGGATTAGTGTTTTTATTGTTAATCTTACAATCTGATCAATTGTCTGATTAAATATTGCTAATATCGAGTTATAGATCCAGAGATAGTACTCTTTAGAGGCTTACCTACAATTAGCAAATTTGATTATGTTAGCGACCGTACTGCATATGTTGATTTGAGAGCGTTAAGACCCGACCGTATGATTAATTTATGCTCTAGATGTCTGATTAATTGAATTGTTGATGATATTTTGATGGATTATATACATGAACATGGTGAACCATTACCCTGGATCTTTTTAGTTTGATTTTCGTATTTTATTAGTTTAGAATTTATTATATTATTGATCTTGTTTTAGTTTTGCAATACTTTAGAAGCTAGATTAAAACGACCATATCTCTGTGGATTCGACCCTACTTACCCTACTACATTATTAGAAGGTTTTGCAAGAATTATTTTTGACAGGTGTATAACAGCCTATCACCTGTTAGTAGTCGTAGGTCCCCTTTCCCCCTCCCCTATCGGTCTCCCTTCCCCTTCCCCACAATAGACCCTTCCCCGTAGTCGAGTCGCCCATCCCCTTTCCCCGCAGTCACGTCGCCCACCACAGGGTTTCTAGGTTTTCATCCTGTAGCTTCATCAATTGTGTGCCCCATAGCTTCCTCTCCCCGGTCTTTTGAGTTTATCAAAGTATCTAGGTTTCGTTCCCCCTCCCCGTTCCCCTGATTTCGGTGTTATAAGTTTTAAGTTTTAGGTTTCCCTTCCCCAATCCTCAGTTCGAATTCAAAGTGCTTAGTTTCTAGGTTCCCCTTCCCCGTTCCCCTACTCTAGTCTTGAGGTTTAGAGTTTAGTGTCCCTTTCCCCATTCCTCGCTAGTGTTAGTTGTTGTTTGTTCAGATGGCTCGTTGTAGACACCAAATTTTAAACCCCTTTTTCGGATAAATAAAGGTTTTGAAAATAAATAAAAATAACAAAATCGTCATGCATCGTGGAGCGCGAGTTTTATTCCGTCGTACGGTTTTCATTTTTGCGTATTGGTCGTGCGATTTCGGCTTTGAAATGTAATTTTCCGTGAGTCGCAGTCAATAGCTACAATCACCGTGTTTATACAATGATTCGTAGTATAATCATGCTCGTGTTCACTAATTTGACGAGTTTTCGTTAATTGTCTTAACTTAGTCTTTCGGAAAAACCAAAAACGAGTCGCGATTAGGCGTCGGGATTTTAGTCGTATCCCAAAACCGGCATTAATCAGTTTTCTAGATGGTCAAGTCATTGTTCATTGGATAAAGAATAAGAATATATTTTTTATCCATTAATCACATCCTTTATCCATTAGTTAGAGAATAAGAATCATGAAAAGATGTGAGAATAAGAATCAAATCCCATGTGTATGGGGGGGAAATCCGAATTTTATCCGGAAGAATCGAGTGTGCGCCAAGCACACAATCATGCGCTAGACGCATGATTGTGCGCCTAGCTCACAAGCGTGCCCTGCGCCAGACGCAGAGCCTTGCGCCTAGCGCAAGGAGCTGTGCCTAGCGCAAGTTCCTGCGTTTGGCACAACATCCTAATCAGTTTTGTTTGCACGTTTTTCGTTTCATTTTTTTACTTATTAGGATGTTTAGGGAAGAATATATTCTGAAAATCTAATTTTACCTCATTTATGATAAAATCCAAAAGGAATAAGAATATTTGTGTTTCCAAAGAGATTTGATGATGTCATAAGGGTGAGATCATTAGAGTGATGTCATTAGGGTGATTAAGGATGAAGAAAATCAGATTTTTTAGGTGAAAAATCTGATTTTCTACTTCTTTAAAACCCTAGTTCACCTCCCTCATTTCTCTACTAGCTTTTTATGCACGCGATGCGTGCGAAGACTTTTTGGACATACCTGTTACTCAGTAGTAAAACAAACCAAAAACGAAAGTTCGTAATTAAGTTCACCTCCATTTTGTGAATAAGATTTTTTGAAATACTTGCAAATAGTATTTAAAAACACTTTAATAAATAAACAATTAGTACTGTTGCTTTCAGATAGTTTACACTAATAAACAATTTTATAGGCGTGCATAAATATAGAGATATATAAAACAATAAAAGATTATAGAACCAACTTATAGTAGTAAGATAAATCTAAGTCAACCAACTATCATGTAGCATAACAATTTTAAGTCAATTAGCACTATCAATTAGCATAACAATTTTAAGTCAATAAGCGTGCGTGCATAACAATTAGCAATTTTAAGTCAAAGCTCTCATTTTTTAACAAACCCATATCTCTCTATTACCCAGTAGCTACTTCTCTCTCTTCAATTCTAAGCTACTGACTACTCCCCCAATCCCCAAACCCATATTTCCCCCAAATCAGACCACTACTCCCCCAATTCAATTAAACATCATCTTCATCAATTTACCCCAAATCAAACCACTACTCCCCCATTTCCCAAACCCATACTCAATATTTTTTCTCTCTATATTCAATTGAACATCATCTTCATCAATTTCCCCCAAATCAAACCATACACTCGATTTTTTTCTCTTCCTTTCTCTATTCAATTGAGACCGTCGATTATTAGATGAGGATTATCTCAAGCAAGTCGCGGAGTTGCCTTTCGCGGTCATGGCAATTGGCTTTCGCTCAGCCCGTCATGGATCGCCGAGCTTTCTTGCGGTCATGGCACAAGCTCTACAATTTATGTTGAAATTCGATTTCCCCCAAATTAAGGTATATGTTGAAATTCGATTATGGGCACAATTTTTTGATTTTAATATATGGGTTTAAGTATTTTTTCTCAAATTCTTTTTAACATATGGGCATAAAAACAATTTGAGTTCTCATATTATGTCTCAAAATTTTTATTTAATATCTGGGAACGAATATTGAAGTTATTTTTGACGAATTTTTGATTTTTTTTCCGACCATTTATAATGTAATTTGAATTTGATTTTCAACTATTTTCGAATTAAATTTTAAATAAACTGCAATTTAAGTTAAATTTTTTTTGGAAAAAAAGTAATACAACACATATTCATAAGAGTTACTGTAATTTGAGTTTAACTTTACTCGAACATAGTACATATTCTTAAGATATACTGAACATAGAACAGTACACATAATTTTATTTTCAATAACGAACTGCGTACCTGATTAACAGTAAAGAATCGAAAATTTTGAGAGTTCTGTATTTGAGAATGTCATGAAGCTCCAATCTATGAAGAGAAATGATTTTTTTTTTTCGTTTAGAGTATGTGTTTGTAATTGAGTTGGTGTTATGGAAAAATTTATTTGAGAGGTTGTTATGCCGTGTAATTTTTGTTGTTATTGTATGTGGTATTAATGTTTGGTAAGTTCTTGATTATGAATCTTTTTGATTGACAAGTTTATGTGATTGAACATTATATGAGTTGATTGGGTTTAATAGAGATTTGATTGATTTTTTTTGGCAAGTTTGTGCGTGGAATTGGGGATGATTAGCTGCCAGAGATTGTTTATGGAAACTTGGAATGTAATATCAATGTGGTGGAGGGGCATTTAAGTAAATTACAAGGGGGACACCATTGCTCCCCCCTTGGCTTATATAATAGAGATAAATACCCTCCTTTTTCCACTTCAAAACCAAGTTGAAAAAAACACAATTCAACTTCACTCTCATCTTCTCTACTACTCTTCTCCTCCTTAATCTTTCCATCTAAGCAAAAGTCTTAATTAGTAAGTAAACCAAGTTGGAAGAATTCAACTTAATTTCACTACTTCTCTCATCTTCTCTACTCCTTTCCTCTAAAAAAATCACACTTAAGAAAAGAAAGTAAAAGTTAGTAAGATAATTAGTAAGTAAAGAAGTTCATCAAAAGAAGGAAAAAACACAAAAAAGGGTTTAAGTTAGTAATTAAGAGGATTTACAAACTCACCTAGAAATTAAGAAAATCACAAAAAAGTAGAAAAATTTGCAAAAAGGAAGTGCATCATGAGCTAGCAAGGTAAAGTTGAAAATCTTGTTTATTTTTGATTATCTTCTTAATCATCTACTAACTTTCTCCATGTTTTCTTCTTATCATTTTTTTTATCTTTGGAGTGTTTTGGGTATATGGAAGTCTTAATAGGTTCCCAACCTTAAATCACCCCACCTAGAATAGTCACCTCTAATGGGATGACTCTTAGGAAACAATGTGATTATGTAATTTTCCTTAATCAAGTTGTTGTTTATCACAAAAAAAAAATTCATAAAATAATTCAAGACAAGTTATAAACATTTCTATTAAAAAAGAAAATGTGATGCTGTAATTATAATCAGTTTTAATTTCGTACTTCATTTTATTTTTTGTCTGTATTATCAGAATCATTTGTAAGATTTAATATTTTTCCTATGAAGTGGAAGATGTTTCCAGAAACTGGGTTTTGGAATTTCTAAAAAACGAATTTTGTGTAAATAATTAAAAATCATACAATTTTGTTGTGCAAAACTGATGTTGTCTAGTACCACCTAGGATTGTTTTGTCAATAAAGTTTAAAAATAAAATCATTTACATAAAACTAAAAACATCAAGTTTGAAGAAAACATCAGTAACTTTCCAAAAATATAAAAATCATGTTCATATGAATTTTATACAATTTTACATCATTTTTACAAAAACGTTCATGTAAATCATTAAATTCCAGAAAACTGATTTTCTCTTCAGTTAAGAAAATAAATAAAAAATGGTCTTAAAAATGTCCAATTCAAGTGAAAATTTCCAGTCTAGTCTTTCAAAGTGTCTAGAATGTTCATACCAAAATTTACTTCAAACTAAGTTCAATAAGTTAGGTTTCAAAGAACAAATTTAATAAAGGTCCTATTTTGACTTGTTTGAGTGAAATTTTGATACAACATAAAGAACTCACTGATCTATCCATAGATTTATCACATGCTCAATTTGACGCTGTCTACAGAAAGTTATGATTTTTGAAAGTCAGTATAAGAACAAAAGTGTAATCTGGAAAATGAAATAAAGTGATTAACTCAAGTTTCATAAAAAAATTTATTTTCTTGATATGAAAATGTTAATTAAAAAATCATGGAATTTTAAGTTTCTCTTAAAATGATTCATTTTTATCATGTAAATAAAAATCAATAAAAGTTGTCATAAAAAAAAATCAAAATCAAAGAAGTTTAGTAATCTTTAACTTTCACAAATTCATAATTGAATATGAAATGCAAAGCCCATTCAAGGAGTTGAACATCAAGGAGCCTCATGGTGAAGATCAAGATTGAAGATTTTGTATAGATCATAGAGTTTGTACATTTTGTTGTAATAATAATTCTTTGTAAATAGTTATTACATCACTCAATTAAAAAAAATATGGAGATGTTTATGCATAATTTTCATAATTTTCCTAAATAATTCCACAATCCTTTTGAATAAAATGAGCAACCAATGTTACAAATGTTGCATGTTGGGCCAATATATCATAGTATATGAATTAAATGACCCAATCTCAATTAAGAGGAAATATTGCAAATCTAACTAAGTTAAATTGTATGATGATCCATCTTACATTTTAAAAATGTGTTCTCCATATTCAAATGGATTAATCATATAATTTGACATAATTAGATTGGTAATTATGATCTCCAAATTGATTTTTGGCCGTTTCACGTGTCTCGCTTTAAATGGCCAAATTCCAATTAGCCAAGCACAAATCTCCCAAATTCGATCTCAAATTGATCATTTCTCTTCAAATGACTTATTAATCTTCAATTAAGATTATTACTCAAAAGGCTTCAATTAGGAAGCAAACCTCTTCTTCTAAGACCTTTTAAAAACCATAAACGTGATCACTAATTAAGGTGGTTATTTCAATCCTCGATTAATCGCTAATTAGAGCGGTTAACTCAAACTCTTTATTTAATCACTAATTAGGGTGATTATCCTAACCTTCCTTTTAATCGCTAATTAGGGTGATTAATTTAACCTTTCATATTTAATCACTAATTAGGGTGATTATCTTAAAACTTGGTTAATCACTAATTAAGGTGATTAATTTAACCCTTCTCATTTAATCATTAATAAGAATGATTATCTTAAACCTTAATAATCGTTAATTAGGACGATTATTTTTTCATCATATTTAATCACTAATTAGAGTGATTATCTTAAACCTTAATGATCGTTAATTAGGACGATTATATTTTTCTCATTTAATCACTAATTAGAGTGATTATCTTAAACCTTAATAATCGTTAATTAGGTAATAATCTTTAATTAGGGCGATTATTTTTCTCGCTTAATCACTAATTAGAGTGATTAGCTTAAACCTTGAATAATCACTAATTAGGGTGATTACTTCTTTCCTTCCTTTTTAATCACTAATTAAGGTGATTATCTTAATCTCATTTCAATCACTAATGGAGTGGTTATCTTATTCCTAATAGATTTGTTTAATTCTAAAGGTGAGTTATTCATAATCTATTCTTTCATTTTCATCCCCAATGGAATTGGCCATTTAGGGTGAGACATAAGATCGAACTACAATGGTTTTGATCCATGAGTGCATTTCAATCCCGCAACGATTGGTACGTATAAGTGCAACTTCGGTGCTCAAACCTACCATTTACAAATGATATATTGGTCCTAAATAAAAATGGTTGATGTGTATATGTGCAAACTATGTGATTTTCTTTCTTTTTAATAGCCATGATCACTTTAAAATGGAAAATAACGTATTTAGTAAGAGCCCGTTCTTTAGAACTGAAGAGGAGACGAGTTCCAGACGTTCGCACCTCTTAACCTAAACCCCGAACCCTATCTCATGGTATGAAAGACCAATTTTCAAAAAAGCCTTATCCATATGAAGTCATCATCGTTTTAAATGATATTTCTTGAAGTTGATTTTAAAATGATTTATTAAATAAATTTGTCCCTGTTCAGACATTAATAGGGTGGCGACTTCCAAGTTTTCTAAAACTCATAGTCCAATGAGAGACTTTCGTGGGATTCAGACCGTTAATTAAGACAGTCAAAAATCGGATACCACACTCGCTAAGGAAGCAATAGTTGGTACGTGAAAGTTACATACAATTTTTGAAGGTCGTGTGGTGTTGTTGACGGCGTGGTATTATGTTTCGGGTGTTTGCTTGTTTCGTTTGTCTTGTTTATGCTCTTTGTTTATGCTTTAGTTTAGGTTTATTCAGTAACTGTAGGGGTTCAAATATTAAGTAAGATGAGAGGAGGTTGTCACTTTAATCCTGTTGTGGTTCGATCTTCTAAGTTAGAAATTGCAAGGTTGGATCTTCGGATCCGCAGTTTAGGTGAATTATTTCACTATAATTCACCCTAGGTTCATGTGATGATTCTCGAAGTCATCAGGCTCAAAAAATGCATCTTATATAATTCACCCTAGGTTCATGTGATGATTCTCGAAGTCATCAGGCTCAAAAAATGCATCTTATGGGAGGCCCTCCAATTTAATTTGGGATAAGTTTCGACCTCCACGCATTTTGAGTTTCAGTCTCGCGAGACTAAACTCTGGTTACCCTCGAAGCGGGGTCAGAAGTCCCCAAAGGACGTGACTTCTTTGTTACTTCAATCAATAGGATCCTAGGAAGATGTTTCTGTTCAAGGACCTTGGGATTTAGTGTCTAGTAGACATTGGGGTTTACTAGATGAGTTGCGGCAATCTATTTCTGAAGATCGTCTGGGTGTCGTTTTTCAACAGGTTCCCTCTCATATCAGGTCTTCTTCAACAAGACATATGACCCAATCCCACTTACCATCGCTCGAGCTAAGTCTAAGTTGGTCTGGACATGAAATAGTGTGTTTTTGTTCCATAGAGTATGTAAGAGCAAATGAAACTCCTTTAATTTTTGTGTGCTTTGTTTTATGTTTAGTTGTATTAGCGTTAGACTGTACTTCCGTTTTTACTTAAAGCAAATTTTCCCGATGTAAAAAAAAAAGGAAAAGGCAACCTACTTTGTTTAGCCTTAGGACAAACTTGACAAATGCTATCTAAACAAGCATGAGAAACATCAAGAAAGGATATAACATGCTGCTTGAGTTTATATAAAGGCAAATGGCCTAATCTTAAGTGCCAAAGCTTAGCTATATCACTAACAGAAGAAGCAATAGTAGCGGATATAGAATAAGTTGTTGTAGAAATTTATTGTTTCTCCTTGTCATAAGATATCAATGTCAAGTAGTATATGTTTTTGCTACATTGAAAATGTAACAACCATGATTTTTCTGACTAGCTTGAGAGGATTAAGCACAACGGACTTTGGTCGAGCTAACCCGAACTATTACCATCACATTCACCAAGCAACATCGTAGAATGTGGAACTCAAATCCTAACTCAATTCAATTCAATTAACTATTACAACAACGCCCTCATTCTCATAATCTATCCTAATAAATTTCTCTAGAAAATTTGGCAGAGTTTCCTTTGAAAATAGGACAACCGTAAAACAAGAAATAATTCAAACATGTTTACAATTTTAATAAATAAAAAAAAATCAACTCGAAACCCAACAACTTCTATGCTTTTGGGGAATTAACACCAAGAGAATCAAGAGCATTAATGCTTCTTAAATATGTAAATGGAAAATGAATAATTAATAACTAACTATCATAAAGTCGAGCGTCCTCACTTCGATAACTAATATAACACTAATTACAACTGTTCTTCCAGAATTTAATTGCTTCAACTTCCAAAAGATTAACCCATGGCTTTGACCTGAAATATTTAGGGAACTGCCACCCACAAAGTGACTGGCCACATAATGACAAAACAAAGCAGACAAACACATCAACAAAGCTTAGTATTAAACCCGTAAATAAGATTAACTCATATTTCGGTGGCTTTTACTTGAAAACGACTCAACAATCAGCATAATCGCAACGAACAATCACATCTGTTACAACATACATAGCACCAACTCTTGTTGAATACATATAAAATTTCTTGATTCAACGATCCCTTTATTATACGCTAAAGGATTAGATTTATCCAAATGTTAGTGACTTATCTATAGTCTATACAAACTCAAGTGGTGAACTTTTCCTTAAACCAAAGATAGAATTTTCTTTTTTATTAAGAGTAATAATATAAGTTTTGCTTAAGTGTAGGAAAAAAAAAAGTGAGAGAAGCATGGAGGATTTTGAGTGGAAAATCCCCCTATGTACATTATAAAGGGGGTATTTATAGGTGAAGAGTAAAGATGATGGAGATAATATAATCATGATCTTTTTATTAAGAGATATGCTTTCTTTGGATTAGATTAGATTTGATTTGATACATTACAATCTCTTACATTAAGTCATTAAGATTCTTGAATTTAATTTTTTGTTTATTTGTTAGTAATGGAAGTAGTAATAATAATACAAGTCTTTTACTTGTTATGGTGATGAGATATGACTTAGAATTTTAGGTAATTATATAACTTAGTTTACTTACTAAACTAGGCTGGTTGCTTGTTTCAAAGGATGAGAGTAAAATGAGAGTTGGATGATACATTGTTTTGGATTAGAAATTTGCATATTGGTCATATTAGTCAAATGAGAAAATGTAGGTCATGTTTTCTTTTCCTTTTATACTCATTCTTTCTTAAAGTATAATGCTCAATTATATTTTGATGTTCTCATCACAGTCATCAATAGTATTCGTACGTTTCATAATTTGCTTTTACTTTTATTTTAGTGAACTAAATATAGCTACCAACACCTAAGTGGTTTAGTACTAGGGAATATATATGAAGTAAGATCTAATGGATTTAGTTATTCTTTTAGTCTTAAATGTTGGTGTTCTTACTTAACTGGGTTTACTTATATGTGAGGATAAAAGTACTATGGAATGGGTAATAGATTGTCTTAGATTAGACATTTTGTTCATTAATATTATGATTCATTATCCCAAACATTGACATATATTTTGGGGAAGAATACTTTATGTTGGGTTTGTGGCCCAACTTTTATGGCTCATCTCCAATAGCTAAGGTCGGTGCTCTAGAAGTTACATACTAAATGGTGGCATCATGATAATTTAAGAAGCATCATGATAATTACATGTCATCATCAGTTGTGGAGCATTGAAGAAATGTCTAGAAATTGATATAAGTTACCTCAAGTTGCCACCTAATTGTAACCGACTTCAAGAAGTCATCTTGGCAAGACATGCACCGCCATATATACTCCTATTAATAGAGGAGTTGGCACATTAACAAGCATGCTTGACACAAGCACACAAGAAGCCATACATTCAATCCTTCCTACCATACTAACCCTCCTTTCCTTATAACTCACCTTATATTATTAATCCACTATTATCTTCTGTATTACTCTTTTATGAGCCTCTTACTATAGTGAGAGTTTTATTGTATACTCACCCTAATAATATTTAGGGTTCTTGTACTCTCCTATTTTCATATAGTGGATTTTCGGGGACTCGTTGTCCGTGGGTTTTTTGCCTCTATTTGATGATTTTTCCCACGTTAAATATTATGTGTCCGTCTCTTACTACTCTTCTTGCCATATATTCTCAACTCTATTATTTTTCTCAATCTCTACATCTTTAATTTGTTTTCGCTACGCACTCACAACCCTAACAAGTGGTATCAGAGCCAAGGTTGTTTAGAGTGTTATATATTAAAGATGTCTTCGGTAACAAAGTTCGAGATTGAGAAGTTTGGTGGCAAGATTAGTTTCAGCATCTGGAAAGTCCATATGAAGGTTGTTCTCACACAGAGCATATTAAAAAGGGCACTTGATGGCAAACAGAAAAAGCCAACTATTATAACTAGGGATGTCAACGAGTAGGATCTGGACCGGATCCTCTAGGATCCAGATCTGACCCGGATCAACTGGTTAATAAAATTGAGGATCCAGATCCAGATCCAATGTATCATATGGATTCGGGTCCTAAACGTATCCTAACCTATTTTCTTCAAACTACTCTAATTTTCGCAATAATTAAAGATTTTAATGAACAAAACAACGCCATTTAGCATCTTCATTTTTCGATGTTGAAGTAAACAAGCATTCAACCTTAATATAACAAATCCGAGCATAAATAACATTAAGAGTTTAACATTAATTTTAACATATTTTAAAATCACTTTCAAGAACGGGTAATGGATCTGGATCTGGGTAATAATTTAGGACCCGGTCCAGACCCGTTTTTGAAAGCTAGGATCCATATCCTACTCGAATCCGTAGGGTCCAAAATTTGAGGATCCAGATCCGCTAAAAACGGATCTAGATCCACGGATCCGGGTAGGATCCATTACCCACCGACATCCCTAACTATAACCGACGAGCATCGACAAGAATTGGATAAAAAAGCATTATCTTTGATCCAACTATGTCTAACTAAGGAGGTACTACGCGAGCTTATTCACGAGGAAACTGCTGCAAGGCTATGGTTGAAGCTCGAGTCCCTTTACATGACTAAAAGTCTCGCTTACAAACTCCATTTAAATGAAATGCTTTACACTATTCGGATGGCCGAAGGTACTTCTATCTAATCTCATCTTAGTGAATTTAGTTCTATTATTATTGATCTTGAGAATTTGATGTCAAGATTGAAGATGGGGATAAAGACGTGATATTAATTGTCTCCCTACAACCTTCGTACAAGCACTTCAAGTAAATTAAGTTATATGGTAACAATGATACTTTATCTTTTGAGGATGTTAAATCACATTTACTCTCAAAAGAGAATTTGACCTTGAAGTGCACAATGATAATGCCGAAGGATTAAATGTAGGAGGGAGATCACACGGAAAAACAAGTACCAAAAATCAGGCCATATCTAACGGACATAAATTCAAAAATGTATGCAAATATTGTAAAATGCATGGGCACGATGTTTCCGATTGCTTAAAATTAAAGAAAAAACCTCAAAGGAGAAGAAAACGAGAAAAAAGCTAAGGAAACTATGGAAGCCGATTTTGGTGAAATGGAATCCGATAATGTTCTTTTGGCTACTTCTCCTGGAAGAAGTAGAACTCCTAATTGGGTGCTTGATTCCGGTTGCACCTACCATGTGTGTTCTCAAAAGGATCACTTTATCGATTATAAATCAGTGAAGAACATATCTGTTTCTATGGGCAACGGTTCCTGTTGTAAAGTTCATGGTATTGGCTCCGTCCGAATCAAGACAAATGATGGTAAGATTAGAACTCTGTCTAATGTTCAACGTGTTCCCGATTTGAAGCAGAACATCATTTCTTTGGGTACTCTTGATTCTAAAAGGTGCAAGATTTCGGCTCAACGTGGAGTACTTAAAGTCTCCAAAGGTGCTCATGAACTTCTGAAGGCCATCAGACATAGAAATCTCTATGTATTACACGGCATCAACGGGTTCCAGCATGTCACAATTTTCTAAGCCCAAGTTACAATTGGGTCATGATGACATATCTACATAATACCTTTCGGGTTTCATACGACGAGTGCATATTTGTGGCCCAACTTTTGTAATCCCCCATAATTTTATGAATTTTATAAATATATTTAAAGTATATTTATAAATGTTTTAGTATTTAAATAGTTAATTTCTTAAAGTGTTGACTATTTTAAAAAGTCAAAGGATTATTTAATGTTTTAAATAATCAAATATTTTATTGCGTCGGATTTTGAAAGTTATTTAATAATGTAATTGGTTTGAGTTGAAGTATAAAAGATTTTAAAAGATGGGTTAGAGGAGCCAAATTCAATTCAATCACCTAAATAGCCATATTAAAAGCCCAAACACACTTCCCTAAGCCTACATGGGTTAGGATTGCAAACATATATAAACCCCATGAGACCCCAAAAATCCCCACACAATTTCACCCTATTTTCTCTCCCCTCACTCGGCTCACTCTCTTCTATCTCTCCCTCACCCGGTTTCTCTCTCTCGTTTCTCTCGGCTACCGCCGCCGGTCCCTGCCGCCACCAGCCGACGACCACCGCCGCCCGCCCGACGTCGGCACAGCAGCCAACCGGCTTTGTCCCTCTCTCTTCTTTGGTTATTTCCTCCCTTTTTCTTATTATTATTTATGATGTTAATTGTTTTCATGTTTTAAGTATTGTTTTGTTAAATTATAGTTTAAAGTTTGTATCTTTAGCTATTTTAATATTAATTTTAGATTATATAATTAGTTTAGTGGAGTAAATAAATTTCAGATTTCATAGATATGTTTAAATTGGGTTTTTAAGCATGAAAGCATGGATTTTTAGTGTTTATGAGTGAAAACTATAGTAATATATTATAGTTTATGAAAATTCAATACTTTAATCTTTAGAACTATTTTAAAGTGATTTTAGAAGAGTTTTAAAGAAGTTATACCTTGTTGGAATTTTTATTAGTGTACTTATAGTGGATTTTAAATATTAAAGTAATGATTTTAGGGGTTTTAAATAACTATTTTGGTAGTACTATATTAAGGGATACTAAAGGATGAAGTTTTAGTGTTTAAAAGAGTTTTAAAATACTTTTTAAGAGAGTTTAAAGTACTTTAAAGTTGCTGTAATAATTTTTATTAGAGTATTAATACTTGAATGTTTTGATAATTGGTAGGCGAAGACTTTACTTTGAGTGACTTCTAAAGAATTTAAAGTGGCCTCTCATATTTTTTACACAAGGTACGTACATGCCTATGTTTTTTTAGCCTAGTACCATGTCCTAAGGTTAGGATTGATATAGTATCATGTGTAGGAACTTTTTATAGTTCATATGTGGCTTATATTTAAGTGGATTTGCATGTTTTGTGCTGTTGTGTGAAGCATGTTGCCTATTATGAAGTAGTATATGTTTTTATGGATGATTGATGCAAGCATGTGAGTTGGGAACGTTTATTTTATTAATTCACATGAGGGATTAATAAATGTGTTGTTTATTGGATCATGAAATGTATCATGTTGTTCCCTTGAATTTATTATATTATTTACTTTATAAGGACCGTGGGCCTTGTTTAGTAAAGTTGAATGTTTACCTATTGACATGTTGGTTGGTTGTTGATTTAAGTCAAAAAATTAAGGTTAGTTGGTTATTGATTTTAATCAATAAATAAATGGGATTAATTCTGAGTCAATTGAGTTGTTTGATCACGTTATTTAATCCTAAGATAAAAATTGGAGTCTTTTGTGTTTCATGTTATTTGTGTTGGTTTCTTATTGTTGTGAGTCCCAACATTCAAATAAATTATTAATACTTAAAGTGAAAAGTGAATAGCAATAAGTTTTAGACTTTTGCACGTTTGAAGTATTTGGACTAATATGAGTTGGAGTACATGGTGGTATCCCATGGCTTTTCTTGGGATCGTATTGATCATCGTGTCCTATTTTATTTAATTAGTACCTCGATATCGTTGGTCGCGGGAGTACGGAGTCGCTCCCGTACTTCGTCTTCTAAATTGAAGACATGGTTTGGTTGGACAACTCTATCCATTGACTATTCAAATTTATTAATAAAATAATCTATTGGTTTTGTGGAGTCATTTTCAGTATGAGTCTGATATTTTATTTTGTTATTATTTATCCCTGATTTAATGCTTATTAGTATCATGTTAGGTTATGTATTTTATTTATCATGTAAGTACTCAGCTTTGTTGATCACGTGTTTTTCTGTGTGTCGATTATGGAGGTGCCTTATTGATCCTGTGATTACCCTATTTGGTGAGCAGTCCTTCAGGGTTAATAAAGCATCAACCATTCCAGGTCTAAAGATAATGCATCCACTGGGTTTTGGGGGACAGTTTGGAGAGCTCGTGTTTTAGCCTCTTTTTAATACTTTTTATACCTTTGGTTAATTATGTTTCATTAGTTTGACTTTTTATGTTTGGTTTAACTTTGGTTGAATTTTGGAGTTGACTGTGTGGTTGACTAAGTTTAATTGATGTTTTCAAGTTCTTTATTTATTTTTCCGCTGCACAATTCTGAGTAAGCCGATACGTTATCACACGGGCGATAATACTTTCGTGATTCTCTATGTTTTGTGGGTAAAAGGTATTTTATAAAATAGAGAATTGTCGGGGTGTTACAACTTTTATGACCCATCTCCAATAGCTAAGGTCGGTGCTCTAGAATGTACATACTAAATGGTGGCATCATGATAATTCAAGAAGCATCATGATCATTACATGTCATCATCAGTTGTGGAGCATTGAAGAAATTTCTAGAAATTGATATAAGCTACCTCAAGTTGCCGCCTAATTGTAACCGACTTCAAGAAGTCATCTTGGCAAGACATGCACCGCCATATATACTCTTACAAATAGAGGAGTTGGGCACATTATACAAGCATGATTAACACAAGCACACCAGAAACCATACATTTAAGCCTTCCTACCATACTTATCCTTACCTTATAACCCATCTTGTATTATTAATCCACTATTATCTTTTGTATTACTCTTTTGCGAGCTTCTTACTATAGTGAGAGTTTTATTGTATACTCACCCTAATAATATTTAGGGGTCTTATACTCTTCTATCATATCTATATATAAAACTAGGTTCATTTTGCTTAGGTGTCAACCCACTATTAATTCGTCCACATGTCGTCTTCAAAATTCATCCTACAAATTTATGTGCCATCTGTATTGCACTCGCTGATGTGTCGCTACCAAATTAATCCTATTTGTGTGGCCTACTGTTCACTCGCCTTTAATCAAGGACAAATCAATGCATAAATGATAAATTCCTTTAATACTAATACTAGATTTTAACCCGTGCAAAATGCATGGGAGGTGTTATGTAGATATTATTTGGACCCATGCATAATGCATATGAATTATTTTGTTTATTAAATAGTTGTTTTTATTCCAAATTTCTTGATTCCATAATTATTAGAATCCATGCGTTTAAAGTTCAATGGATATAAAATGTAAAATTATATTTCATGATATAAAAAAATCCTTTGTTACAACATTTTAAAGTTTAAAAATCTTATGATCGTGATATATAAATTTATAAATACGTAAATAAAACAAAAAAAACACATCAAAATATACGGAAATTTTTCATATTATAAATTTAAGATTTTAGGATGTTTCTTCTTAAATCATGGTTTGAAAATTAGCTCGTGATTTAAAATTTTTATAATCATATTGTGTAGAAACAATATATTTTAAAATCGGCTTATGACCCGTGTATTCAGTGACTCATGTAGCTAATGTCATGGTAGAACATGTGAGCAACTTTATTTTTTAAAAATGTAGAATGAAGAAGCTTTTGCTGTGCTTATTGCTTTATCTAGAGCTCCTATAAAATCACAATTCACACAACTACTGGCACTCAATCATGCAAGCACTTTCATTCCCCCTCTCCTTAGTCCCACTTAACCCTTCTCTCTAGTTGTCTTGCATCACTGATATTGTATTGAGAATAGTTAAAATTGGCTTATGACTCGTGTGTCCAACAACTATAAATCATATAAAACTCTATTTACAATGATTAAAAAATAGTACTATTGTTATTACTTCCCTATAATTGACACTATGAAACATCGAATCTGTATGTTATTCCATTTTCTCTTGCAAATTGAGATGCTCTGGAAGAAAAACTGCTTGATTTATGACTACACCCAAATTACCACTGGTTTTGAAACATATAGAATACACGCCCATATAAAAGAATAATGATATAAAAGTTAAGAATATAAAAGCTAAATCCATATAAGTTTGAGAAATAACACTTAAAACGACAAATTATAAATAAAGATCACATATGTACAATCTTCCAAAAAAATGGATGGTTGTGTATAGGAAATCAAAGATAAATGCTTATTTATTTATTTGGAGAAAAAAATGACTCGTTCTATGCTCCAATGTTGTTTTCTCAAGGTCTTGAATGAATACATTTCATAATTCCTTTTTTTTAGAATTATTCCGAACAAATGGATCCAAGCATATCATACTTAATATTTTAAGACATACAATGTTTTAAAATTTGATTATTTGAAATATTTCAAATTTTGACCTGGAAGAAAAGAAGTTAATGTAATCTTAGAGAAGGAATAAATATTTTTTACATGTAACTATCAATACCGCATTGCCTATCGTCAATGTTTGCAAATTTTGAAAATTTCATTTGAACAATTCTAGATAATTTTAAAACTATTAGCTTGTTTTTCAAATAAAGTTTACTCCCTCCGTTCTTCTAAAATCTTTCCATTTACAAATTTGACACTATTTATAACTAAATATAATCTTCTAAATTCTTTCCAATATACTATATAAAATAGTCATGTGAGGTCTTATTTGAATCATCTAAATATGTACATTAAGAATATCAAATTTTTGTAATTTTTATTAATATGTAATTAAAGATATTAATCATACAAAATATATTGACAAAAGTGAAAGGTGCAAATAGGAAGATATTTGTGGAACAAAAGGAGTATAGCCTAGTATTGAAAATATGATTTGAAATTGGTTTACGACCCGTTCGTTGCACGTTTTTGACTTATTACTTATTTATAATAATTTGTAATATATTTATTATTTCTATAATTGACACTGAAATAAAAACACGTACATTGCCTAGAGTAAGTTAATTAACTTTTACTAATTTTTTAGTGCTCAAACTTATCTCAAACTCAAAGTAAAATCATGTAAATTTATATCTTTATTTATCATACTAAATTTATATATCTATATCAATTGCGTTACATATAAAAATAATCAATTTCGATTTTTTCTTTTTCTATTAATTCTTTTCTGATCGAGATGGATTGTCCCACTCGATAATACATGGTGTTCAGGCGTGAGTGAGAAAAATATATGTCCACAATGAATATTAATCATATTTATTAAAAGGCAAAAACATAAAACCCAAATTATTTCAATTCAATATATTTAATATGTTGTGATATTTACAATGAACAAATAAGTACTGAAATAATAAGAAAGATAGTGATGAGAAATATCATAGGTGTTCTTTAATTGTGGTTTGCGTAAATGGTTTTTTATATACACATAAGTCTATGGAATATCTCGATTGTCCTTAAAACCCGATCTTGTTAATTAAGGCCATTATCATGGAAAGGTAAGACCTTTCTCTCGTCTCTTCATGATGTATTTGAGCTTTTCCGGGATGCAATTAGATGGTTACAATGGGATTAATTAAATCGAGTAGATTGATTTAATGGTGTATTTATGTGTATCAATTACTAAGAAAGTTCATCAATTATGGTTCAAAAATGAACAAATGGAAGAAATGATAATATAACCTCATTTTTAATGAACGTACTCCCTCAATGAAAAGAACATTGCCAAATAAAGATAACGATATTACTTATTTAAATATTTTCTCAAACAATATTATGGTTTTGCTCTAGTGTAATAGTGAGTAACATAAATTTTAGGCAAGGAACACTATATCTTATATGTATATACTTCCTCAGTTTTTTTATTAATTGCAACATATACTACACGGTCTTTTTCATAATAAAAGTTAGTCAAATGGATTAAATTGCCCTTTCTGAATCTAACTAATAATCTCATCAATGACCCACCCATATAGGTACTTTTTTCCAACCCCGCGGTCTTTTTTAGTTCTTTAAAAAGTGAATTAAACTCATATGTTACTTAATAAAAAACAGAAAAAATATTAATATTTATTAATAAACTAAAAGCTCAATTACATCTAAATTCACTCCTACACTCATATCTAATTTCTTTTAATTAGTGTGTACATTGAAAGTACAATTCAATTTAAATTAGTATAATTTAAACGAAGAACATAGTAATATTTCTTAGTCTTAGTTTAGACCATCAAATCTCAACATAGGTGAACAAAGGCTGAAAACCTTGAATTTTGTAGTAAGTGGTGGTCAACATCTTCACTGTGCGTACAAGCCATACCTTCTCTCTCCATAAAGTCTTTCTCTCTCCTATAAAAATCTCATTTTGCCAAACTCCAATCTACTGCAAGTCTGCAACTGTTCCATATCAATTGCACTTCAATTGTAAACATCTCAATATAAGTTGAGGGGAAAATCTAAAGCCAAAGGAGAATCACTCTATACTTTTGGAATTATACTTGCCGTTTATTTCCATCTCATCTCGTGCTATGTTTTTAACTTGCCGGAAAGGCTGCTCGACATTTTCATTTTGCTGGAAATTCTGCTGCTAGTTTACTTCTTCATCGGAATTTTGATTTTGCGTGCTAACATCTTTAACGAAAAATTGACTGGTTACTCGTCGTTTGAGTTTTGCCGCACTGGAACCTTGATTTTATCTTTTGAAAATTAGCCTTAAATCAACACAATTTTGGGTTTTTTATTTGATATTATGTTTTCTTCCCATGGTGATATTGTTTACAAATCCATTAATATAGGAGGTGGTGGACTGGTGGGTGTATGTTTGTCATTGTTTGATGGTGTAAATCAACTGTTTAATTTTTCTTCTATTTTTCGTGATTCTTGTCTAGAAAATACTTATTTTTTTGAGATTAATTATCTGGAGACTGCCATCAAAACGTGAAATTGGGTTTGCCAATCCATCTACTATATATAAAATCAATAATGTTCATATACAATTGCCGAAAATATAAAATATCAATCGCACATACTAATTACTATTGCCATATATTGTGGATTTGATTATGATAGAGATTAAAACTTAACAAATTTGACTCAATCGGGCGAGATTCACGCCTAATTTGTCTCAATTAAGATTCAAATTCGACGCCACATGGCCATTAGTTAGACAATGCATAAATCAAGAAAAACTCTAACATGTTTAAGGCACGTGGCAAAAGCTCTTTGTTTAAACGACATGTTGGCAAATTCATTGTGGGCATGACACGTAAGCTCATTTTTACTAGTCTTATTAGTATATATATATATATTAAAATCAACAAAACTCGTTTCACATGTATTGAAACCCATTTTGGGTAAGTGAATGTCATTTCGAGCCAATTTCGGCTTTTCAACCTCAATTAACTTAATTTCTCGCTTTTAGCCGTATATTAGGTCATATATAGTTCTTATTAGTATATATATATATATATGTATTACAATCAACTAAACTCGCTTCACAAGTATTGAAACCCGTTTTGGGTAAGTGCATGTCATTTCGAGCCAATTTCGGCTTTTCAACCTCAATTAACTTAATTTATCGCTTTTAGCCGCATGTTAGGTCATGTATAGTTCTTATTGAGATATATATATATATATATATATATATATATATATATAAAGTATTACAATCAACTAAACTCGCTTCACATATATTGAAACCCATTTTGGGTAAGTGAATGTCATTTCGAGCCAATTTCGGCTTTTCAAAATTATTTAACTTAATTTCTCACTTTTAGCCGCATGTTAGGTCATGTATAGTTCTTATTAGTATATATATATGTATTACAATCAACTAAACTCGCTTCACATGTATTGAAACTCATTTTGGGTATGTGAATGTCATTTCGAGCAAATTTTGGCTTTTCAACCTCAATTAACTTAATTTCTCGCTTTTAGCCGCATGTTAGGTCATGTATAGTTCTTATTGGTATGTATATATATATATATATATATATATATATATATATATATATATATATATGTATTACAATCAACTAAACTCGCTTCACATGTTTTGAAACCCATTTTGGAAAAGTGAATGTCATTTCGGGCCAATTTCGGCTTTTCAACCTCAATTAACTTAATTTCTCACTTTTAGCCGCATGTTAGGTCATGAATAGTTCTTATTAATATATATATATATATATATAATATATATATATATATATATATGTATTACAATCAACTAAACTCGCTTCACATGTATTGAAACCCATTTAGGGTAAGTGAATGTCATTTCGAGCCAATTTCGGCTTTTCAACCTCAATTAACTTAATTTCTCGCTTTTAGCCGCATGTTAGGTCATGTATAGTTCTTATTAGTATATGTATATGTATTACAATCAACTAAACTCGCTTCACACGTATTGAAACCTATTTTGGGTAAGTGAATGTCATTTCGAGCCAATTTCGGCTTTTCAAAATTATTTAACTTAATTTCTCACTTTTAGCCGCATGTTAGGTCATGTATATAGTTCTTATTAGTATATATATATGTATATATATATATATATTAATAACAATCAACTAAACTCGCTTCACATGTATTGAAACCCATTTTGGGTAAGTGAATGTCATTTCGAGCAAATTTCGGCTTTTCAACCTCAATTAACTTAATTTCTCACTTTTAGCCGCATGTTAGGTCATGAATAGTTCTTATTAATATATATATAATATATAATATATATATATATATATAATATATATATATATATATGTATTACAATCAACTAAACTCGCTTCACATGTTTTGAAACCCATTTTGGAAAAGTGAATGTCATTTCGGGCCAATTTCGGCTTTTCAACCTCAATTAACTTAATTTCTCACTTTTAGCCGCATGTTAGGTCATGAATAGTTCTTATTAATATATATATATATATATATAATATATATAATATAATATATATATATATATATATATATATGTATTACAATCAACTAAACTCGCTTCACATGTATTGAAACCCATTTAGGGTAAGTGAATGTCATTTCGAGCCAATTTCGGCTTTTCAACCTCAATTAACTTAATTTCTCGCTTTTAGCCGCATGTTAGGTCATGTATAGTTCTTATTAGTATATATATATGTATTACAATCAACTAAACTCGCTTCACACGTATTGAAACCCATTTTGGGTAAGTGAATGTCATTTCGAGCCAATTTCGGCTTTTCAACCTCAATTAACTTAATTTCTCACTTTTAGCCGTATATTAGGTCATATATAGTTCTTATTAGTATATATATATGTATTAAAATCAACTAAACTCGCTTCACATGTATTGAAACCCGTTTTGGGTAAGTGCATGTCATTTCGAGCCAATTTCGGCTTTTCAAACTTATTTAACTTAATTTCTCACTTTTAGCCGCATGTTAGGTCATGTATAGTTCTTATTAGTATATATATATATAAAAAAATATATATATATATATATATATATATATATATATATATATATATATATATATATGTATTACAATCAACTAAACTCGCTTCACATGTATTGAAACCCATTTTGGGTAAGTGAATGTCATTTCGAGCAAATTTTGGCTTTTCAACCTCAATTAACTTAATTTCTCACTTTTAGCCGCATGTTAGGTCATGTATAGTTCTTATTAGTATATATTATATATATATATATATATATATATGTATTACAATCAACTAAACTCGCTTCACATGTTTTGAAACCCATTTTGGAAAAGTGAATGTCATTTCGGGCCAATTTCGGCTATTCAACCTCAATTAACTTAATTTCTCGCTTTTAGCCGCATGTTAGGTCATGAATAGTTCTTATTAGATATATATATATATATATATATATATATATATATATGTATTACAATCAACTAAACTCGCTTCACATGTATTGAAACCCATTTAGGGTAAGTGAATGTCATTTCGAGCCAATTTCGGCTTTTCAACCTCAATTAACTTAATTTCTCGCTTTTAGGCGCATGTTAGGTCATGTATAGTTCTTATTAGTATATGTATATGTATTACAATCAACTAAACTCGCTTCACACGTATTGAAACCTATTTTGGGTAAGTGAATGTCATTTCGAGCCAATTTCGGCTTTTCAACCTCAATTAACTTAATTTCTCGCTTTTTGCCGCATGTTAGGTCATGTATAATTATATATATATATGTATTACAATCAACTAAACTCGCTTCACATGTATTGAAACCCATTTTGGGTAAGTGAATGTCATTTCGAGCGAATTTTGGCTTTTCAACCTCAATTAACTTAATTTCTCGCTTTTAACTGCATATTAGGTCATGTATAGTTCTTATTAGTATATATATATGTATTACAATCAACTAAACTCGCTTCACATGTATTGAAACCCATTTTGGGTAAATGAATGTCATTTCGAGCCAATTTCGGCTTTTCAAACTCAATTAACTTAATTTCTCGCTTTTAGCCGCATGTTAGGTCATGTATAGTTCTTATTAGTATATATATATATGTATTACAATCAACTAAACTCGCTTCACATGTATTGAAACCCATTTTGGGTAAGTGAAGGTCATTTCGAGCAAATTTTGGCTTTTCAACCTCAATTAACTTAATTTCTCGCTTTTAGCCGCATGTTAGGTCATGTATAGTTCTTATTGGTATATATATATATGTATGACAATCAACTAAACTCCCTTCACATGTATTGAAACCCATTTTGGAAAAGTGATTGTCATTTCGGGCCAATTTCGGCTTTTCAACCTCAATTAACTTAATTTCTCGCTTTTAGCCGCATGTTAGGTCATGTATAGTTCTTATTAGTATATATATATGTATTACAATCAACTAAACTCGCTTCACATGTATTGAAACCCATTTAGGGTAAGTGAATGTCATTTCGAGCCAATTTCGGCTTTTCAACCTCAATTAACTTAATTTCTCGCTTTTAGCCGCATGTTAGGTCATGTATAGTTCTTATTAGTATATATATATATGTATTACAATCAACTAAACTCGCTTCACATGTATTGAAACCCATTTTGGGTAAGTGAATGTCATTTCGAGCCAATTTCGGCTTTTCAAACTCAATTAACTTAATTTCTCGCTTTTAGCCGCATGTTAGGTCATGTATAGTTCTTATTAGTATATATATATGTATTACAATCAACTAAACTCGCTTCACATGTATTGAAACCCATTTTGGGTAAGTGAATGTCATTTCGAGCCAATTTCGGCTTTTCAACCTCAATTAACTTAATTTCTCGCTTTTAGCCGCATGTTAGGTCATGTATAGTTCTTATTAGTATATATATATAGTATTACAATCAACTAAACTCGCTTCACATGTATTGAAACCCATTTTGGAAAAGTGAATGTCATTTCGAGGCCAATTTCGGCTTTTCAACCTCAATTAACTTAATTTCTCGCTTTTAGCCGCATGTTAGGTCATGTATAGTTCTTATTAGTATATATATACATATATATGTATAACATTCAACTAAACTCGCTTCACATGTATTGAAACCCATTTTGGGTAAGTGAATGTCATTTCGAGCCAATTTCGGCTTTTCAACCTCAATTAACTTAATTTCTCGCTTTTAGCCGCATGTTAGGTCATGTATAGGTCTTATTAGTATATATATATATATATATATATATATATATATATATATGTATTACAATCAACTAAACTCGCCACATGTTTTGCAATCAACTAAACTCGCTTCCCATGTATTGAAACCCATTTAGGGTAAGTGAATGTCATTTCGAGCCAATTTCGGCTTTTCAACCTCAATTAACTTAATTTCTCGCTTTTAGCCGCATGTTAGGTCATGTATAGTTCTTATTAGTATATATATATGTATTACATTCAACTAAACTCGCTTCACATGTATTGAAACCCATTTTGGAAAAGTGAATGTCATTTCGGGCCAATTTCGGCTTTTCAACCTCAATTAACTTAATTTCTCGCTTTTAGCCGCATGTTAGGTCATGTATAGTTCTTATTAGTATATATATATATATATATGTACAAATTCAACTAAACTCGCTTCACATGTATTGAAACGCATTTTGGGTAAGTGAATGTCATTTCGAGCCAATTTCGACTTTTCAACCACAATTAACTTAATTTCTCGCTTTTAGCCGCATGTCAGGTCATGTATAGTTCTTATTAGTATATATATACATATATATGTATAACATTCAACTAAACTCGCTTCACATGTATTGAAACGCATTTTGGGTAAGTGAATGTTATTTCGAGCCAATTTCGGCTTTTCAACCACAATTAACTTAATTTCTCGCTTTTAGCCGCATGTTAGGTCATGTATAGTTCTTATTGGTATATATATATATATATATATATATATATATATATATATATATATATATATATATATATATATATATATATGTATTACAATCAACTAAACTCACTTCACATGTTTTAAAACGCATTTGGGAAAGTGAATGTCATTTCGAGGCCAATTTCGGCTTTTCAACCTCAATTAACTTAATTTCTCACTTTTAGCCGCACGTTAGGTCATGTATAGTTCTTATTAGTATATATATATATGTATTACAATCAACTAAACTCGCTTCACATGTATTGAAACCCATTTAGGGTAAGTGAATGTCATTTCGAGCCAATTTCGGCTTTTCAACCTCGATTAACTTAATTTCTCGCTTTTTGCCGCATGTTAGGTCATGTATATATAGTTCTTATTAGTATATATATATAAATATATATATATATATATATATATATATATATATATATATATATATATATATATATATATTACAATCAACAAAACTCGCTTCACATGTATTGAAACCCATTTTGGGTAAGTGAATGTCATTTCGAGCCAATTTTGGCTTTTCAACCTCAATTAACTTAATTTCTCGCTTTTAGCTGCATATTAGGTCATGTATAGTTCTTATTAGTATATATATATGTATTACAATCAACTAAACTCGCTTCACATGTATTGAAACCCATTTAGGGTAAGTGAATGTCATTTCGAGCCAATTTCGGCATTTCAACCTCAATTAACTTAATTTCTCACTTTTAGCCGCATGTTAGGTCATATATAGTTCTTATTAGTATATATATATGTATTAAAATCAACTAAACTCGCTTCACATGTATTGAAACCCATTTTGGGTAAGTGAATGTCATTTCGAGCCAATTTCGGCTTTTCAACCTCAATTAACTTAATTTATCGCTTTTAGCCGCATGTTACGTCATGTATAGTTTATATTAGTATATATATATATATGTATATGTATATATATATATGTATATGTAATATATATATATATGTATATGTATTACAATCAACTAAACTCGCTTCACATGTATTGAAACCCATTTTGGGAAAGTGAATGTCATTTCGAGCCAATTTCGGCTTTTCAACCTCAATTAACTTAATTTCTCACTTTTAGCCGCACGTTAGGTCATGTATAGTTCTTATTAGTATATATATATATGTATTACAATCAACTAAACTCGCTTCACATGTATTGAAACCCATTTTGGGAAAGCGAATCTCATTTCGGGCCACTTTCGGCTTTTCAACCTTAATTAACTTAATTTCTCGCTTTTAGCCGCATGCTAGGTCATGTATAGTTCTTATTAGTATATATATATATATATATATGTATTACAATCCATTAAACTTGATTCACATGTATTGAAAACCATTTTGGATAAGTTAAAGTCATTTCGAGCCAATTTCGGCTTTTCAACCTCAATTAACTTAATTTCTCGCTTTTAGCCGCATGTTAGGTCATGTATAGTTCTTATTAGTTTATATATATATATATTCAACTAAACTCGCTTTTAGTAGTCATGTATATTATATATATATATGTAATACAATCAGCTAAACTCGCTTCACATGTATTGAAACCCATTTTGGAAAAGTTAATATCATTTCGGGCGAATTTCGGCTTTTCAACCTCAATTAACTTAATTTCTTGCTTTTAGCCGCATGTTAGGTCATGTGCAGTTCTTATTAGTATATATATATATATGTATTACAATCAACTAAACTCGCTTCACATGTATTGAAACCCACTTTGGTTAAGTGAATGTCATTCCGAGCCAATTTCGGCTTTTCATCCTCAATTAACTTAATTTCTCGCTTCATGTTAGGTCATGTATAGTTCTTATTAGTATATGTATATGTATTACAATCAACTGAACTCGCTTCACATGTATTGAAACGCATTTTGGGTAAGTGAATGTCATTTCGGGCCAATTTCGGCTTTTCAACCTCAATTAACTTAATTTCTCGCTTTTAGCCGCATGTTAGGTCATGTATAGTTCTTATTAGTATATGTATATATGTATTACAATCAACTGAACTCGCTTCACATGTATTGAAACGCATTTTGGGTAAGTGAATGTCATTTCGGGCCAATTTCGGCTTTTCAACCTCAATTAACTAAATTTCTCGCTTTTAGCCGCATGTTAGGTCATGTATAGTTCTTATTAGTATATATATATGTATTACAATCAACTAAACTCGCTTCACATGTATTGAAACCCATTTTGGAAAAGTGAATGCCATTTCGGGCCAATTTCGGCTTTTCAACCTCAATTAACTCAATTTCTCGCTTTTAGCCGCATGTTAGGTCATGTATAGTTCTTATTAGTATATATATATGTATTACAATCAACTAAACTCGCATCACATGTATTGAAACCCATTTTGGGTAAGTGATTGTCATTCCGAGCCAATTTCGGCTTTTCAACCTCGATTAACTTAATTTCTCGCTTTTAGCCGCATGTTAGGTCATGTATAGTTCTTATTAGTATATATATATATATATGTATTGCAATGAACTAAACTCGCTTCACATGTATTGAAACCCATTTTGGGTAAATGAATGTCATTTCGAGCCAATTTCGGCTTTTCAAAATCAATTAACTTAATTTCTCGCTTTTAGCCGCATGTTAGGTCATGTATAGTTCTTTTTAGTATATATATATATGTATTACAGTCAACTAAATTCGCTTCACATGTATTGAAACCCATTTTGGGTATGTGAAGGTCATTTCGAGCAAATTTTGGCTTTTCAACCTCAATTAACTTAATTTCTCGCTTTTAGCCGCATGTCAGGTCATGTATAGTTCTTATTGGTATATATATATATGTATGACAATCAATTAAACTCCCCTTCACATGTATTGAAACCCATTTTGGAAAAGTGATTGTCATTTCGGGCCAATTTCGGCTTTTCAACCTCAATTAACTTAATTTCTCGCTTTTAGCCGCATGTCAGGTCATGTATAGTTCTTATTTGTATATATATATGTATTACAATCAACTAAACTCGCTTCACATGTATTGAAACCCATTTGGGGTAAGTGAATGTCATTTCGAGCCAATTTCGGCTTTTCAACCTCAATTAACTTAATTTCTCGCTTTTAGCCGAATGTTAGGTCATGTATAGTTCTTATTAGTATATATATATGTATTACAATCAACTAAACTCGCTTCACATGTATTGAAACCTATTTTGGGTAAGTGAATGTCATTTCAATCCAATTTCGGCTTTTCAAACTCAATTAACTTAATTTCTCGCTTTTAGCCGCATGTTAGGTCATGTATAGTTCTTATTAGTATATATATATGTATTACAATCAACTAAACTCGCTTCACATGTATTGAAACCTATTTTGGGTAAGTGAATGACATTTCGAGCCAATGTCGGCTTTTCAACCTCAATTAACTTAATTTCTCGCTTTTAGCCGCATGTTAGGTCATGTATAGTTCTTATTAGTATATATATATGTATTACAATCAACTAAACTCACTTCACATGTATTGAAACCCATTTTGGAAAAGTGAATGTCATTTCGGGCCAATTTCGGCTTTTCAACCTCAATTAACTTAATTTCTCGCTTTTAGCCGCATGTTAGGTCATGTATAGTTCTTATTAGTATATATATACATATATATGTATAACATTCAACTAAACTCGCTTCACATGTATTGAAACGCATTTTGGGTATGTGAATGTCATTTCGAGCCAATTTCGACTTTTCATCCACAATTAACTTAATTTCTCGCTTTTAGCCGCATGTCAGGTCATGTATAGGTCTTATTGGTATATATATATATATATATATATATATATATATATATATATATATATATGTATTACAATCAACTAAACTCGCTTCATGTTTTGCAATCAACTAAACTCGCTTCACATGTATTGAAACCCATTTAGGGTAAGTGAATGTCATTTCGAGCCAATTTCGGCTTTTCAACCTCAATTAACTTAATTTCTCGCTTTTAGCCGCATGTTAGGTCATGTATAGTTCTTATTAGTATATATACATGTATTACATTCAACTAAACTCGCTTCACATGTATTGAAACCCATTTTGGAAAAGTGAATGTCATTTCGGGCCAATTTCGGCTTTTCAACCTCAATTAACTTAATTTCTCGCTTTTAGCCGCATGTTAGGTCATGTATAGTTCTTATTAGTATATATATACATATATATGTATAACATTCAACTAAACTCGCTTCACATGTATTGAAACGCATTTTGGGTAAGTGAATGTCATTTCGAGCCAATTTCGACTTTTCAACCACAATTAACTTAATTTCTCGCTTTTAGCCGCATGTCAGGTCATGTATAGCTCTTATTAGTATATATATACATATATATGTATAACATTCAACTAAACTCGCTTCACATGTATTGAAACGCATTTTGGGTAAGTGAATGTTATTTCGAGCCAATTTCGACTTTTCAACCACAATTAACTTAATTTCTCGCTTTTAGCCGCATGTCAGGTCATGTATAGTTCTTATTGGTATATATATATATATATATATATATATATATATATATATATATATATATATGTATTACAATCAACTAAACTCACTTCACATGTTTTTAAACGCATTTGGGAAAATGAATGTCATTTCGGGCCAATTTCGGCTTTTCAACCTCAATTAACTTAATTTCTCACTTTTAGCCGCACGTTAGGTCATGTATAGTTCTTATTAGTATATATATATATGTATTACAATCAACTAAACTCGCTTCACATGTATTGAAACCCATTTAGGGTAAGTGAATGTCATTTCGAGCCAATTTCGACTTTTCAACCTCGATTAACTTAATTTCTCGCTTTTTGCCGCATGTTAGGTCATGTATATATAGTTCTAATTAGTATATATATATATATATATATATATATATATATATATATATATATATATATATATATTACAATCAACAAAACTCGCTTCACATGTATTGAAACCCATTTTGGGTAAGTGAATGTCATTTCGAGCCAATTTAGGCTTTTCAACCTCAATTAACTTAATTTCTCGCTTTTAGCTGCATATTAGGTCATGTATAGTTCTTATTAGTATATATATATGTATTACAATCAACTAAACTCGCTTCACATGTATTGAAACCCATTTAGGGTAAGTGAATGTCATTTCGAGCCAATTTCGGCATTTCAACCTCAATTAACTTAATTTCTCACTTTCAGCCGCATATTAGGTCATATATATTTCTTATTAGTATATATATATGTATTAAAATCAACTAAACTCGCTTCACATGTATTGAAACCCATTTTGGGTAAGTGAATGTCATTTCGAGCCAATTTCGGCTTTTCAACCTCAATTAACTTAATTTATCGCTTTTAGCCGCATGTTAGGTCATGTATAGTTTATATTAGTGTATATATATATATATATATATATATATATATATATATATATATATATATATATATATATATGTATATGTATTACAATCAACTAAACTCGCTTCACATGTATTGAAACCCATTTTGGGTAAGTGAATGTCATTTCGAGCCAATTTCGGCTTTTCAACCTCAATTAACTTAATTTCTCACTTTTAGCCGCACGTTAGGTCATGTATAGTTCTTATTAGTATATATATATATGTATTACAATCAACTAAACTTGCTTCACATGTATTGAAACCCATTTTGGAAAAGCGAATCTCATTTCGGGCCACTTTCGGCTTTTCAACCTTAATTAACTTAATTTCTCGCTTTTAGCCGCATGCTAGGTCATGTATAGTTCTTATTAGTATATATATATATATATATATATATATATATATATATATATATGTGTATTACAATCCATTAAACTTGATTCACATGTATTGAAACCCATTTTGGAAAAGTTAAAGTCATTTCGAGCCAATTTCGGCTTTTCAACCTCAATTAACTTAATTTCTCGCTTTTAGGCGCATGTTAGGTCATGTATAGTTCTTATTAGTTTATATATATATGTATTACAGTCAACTAAACTCGCTTTTAGCCGCATGCTAGGTCATGTATATTATATATATATAATTAAATCTGTTAAACTACTGACTTCACATGTATTGAAAACCATTTTGGAAAAGTTAATATCATTTCGGGCGAATTTCGGCTTTTCAACCTCAATTAACTTAATTTCTTGCTTTTAGCCGCATGTTAGGTCATGTGCAGTTCTTATTAGTATATATATATATATTGTATTACAATCAACTAAACTCGCTTCACATGTATTGAAACCCACTTTGGTTAAGTGAATGTCATTCCGAGCCAATTTCGGCTTTTCATCCTCAATTAACTTAATTTCTCGCTTTTAGCCGCATGTTAGGTCATGTATAGTTCTTATTAGTATATGTATATGTATTACAATCAACTGAACTCGCTTCACATGTATTGAAACGCATTTTGGGTAAGTGAATGTCATTTCGGGCCAATTTCGGCTTTTCAACCTCAATTAACTTAATTTCTCGCTTTTAGCCGCATGTTAGGTCATGTATAGTTCTTATTAGTATATGTATATGTATTACAATCAACTGAACTCGCTTCACATGTATTGAAACGCATTTTGGGTAAGTGAATGTCATTTCGGGCCAATTTCGGCTTTTCAACCTCAATTAACTAAATTTCTCGCTTTTAGCCGCATGTTAGGTCATGTATTGTTCTTATTAGTATATATATATGTATTACAATCAACTAAACTCGCTTCACATGTATTGAAACCCATTTTGGAAAAGTGAATGCCATTTCGGGCCAATTTCGGCTTTTCAACCTCAATTAACTCAATTTCTCGCTTTTAGCCGCATGTTAGGTCATGTATAGTTCTTATTAGTATATATATATGTATTACAATCAACTAAACTCGCATCACATGTATTGAAACCCATTTTGGGTAAGTGATTGTCATTTCGAGCCAATTTCGGCTTTTCAACCTCGGTTAACTTAATTTCTCGCTTTTAGCCGCATGTTAGGTCATGTATAGTTCTTATTAGTATATATATATATATATATGTATTACAATCAACTAAACTCGCTTCACATGTATTGAAACCCATTTTGGGTAAGTGAATGTCATTTCGAGCCAATTTCGGCTTTTCAACCTCAATTAACTTAATTTATCGCTTTTAGCCGCATGTCAGGTCATGTATAGTTCTTATTAGTATATATATATATATACATATGTATGTATTACAATCAACTAAACTCGCTTCACATATATTGAAACCCATTTTGGGTAAGTGAATGTCATTTCGAGCCAATTTCGGCTTTTCAACCTCAATTAACTTAATTTCTCACTTTTAGCCGTATGTTAGGTCATGTATAGTTCTTACTAGTATATATATATATATGTTTTACAATCAACTAAACTCGCTTCACATGTATTGAAACCCATTTAGGGTAAGTGAATGTCATTTCGAGCCAATTTCGGCTTTTCAACCTCAATTAACTTAATTTCTCACATTTAGCCGCATGTTAAGTCATGTATAGTTCTTATTAGTATATATATATATATATATATATATATGTATTACAATCAACTAAACTTGCTTCACATGTATTGAAACCCATTTTGGAAAAGCGAATCTCATTTCGGGCCACTTTCGGCTTTTCAACCTCAATTAACTTAATTTCTCGCTTTTAGCCGCATGTTAGGTCATGTATAGTTCTTATATATATATATATATATATATATATATATATATATATATATATATTTTTTTTTTTTGTGTGTGTGTATAATACAATCTAAACTCGCTTCACATGTATTGAAAACCATTTTGGAAAAGTTAATGTCATTTCGGGCCAATTTCGGCTTTTCAACCTCAATTAACTTAATTTCTTGCTTTTAGCCGCAGGTTAGGTCATGTGTAGTTCTTATTAGTATATATATATATATGTATTACAATCAAATAAATTCGCTTCGCATGTATTGAAACCCATTTGGGGTAAGTGAATGTCATTTCGAGCCAATTTCGGCTTTTCAACCTCAATTAACTTAATTTCTCGCTTTTAGGCGCATGTTAGGTCATGTATAGTTCTTATTAGTATATATATATGTATTACAGTCAACTAAACTCGCTTCACATGTATTGAAACCCATTTTGGTAAAGTGAATGTCATTTCGGGCCAATTTCGGCTTTTCAACCTCAATTAACTTAATTTCTCGCTTTTAGCCGCATGTTAGGTCATGCATAGTTCTTATTAGTATACATATATATATATATGTATTACAGTCAACTAAACTCGCTTCCCATGTATTGAAACCCATTTTGGGTAAGTGAATGTCATTTCGAGCCAATTTCGACTTTTCAACCACAATTAACTTAATTTCTCGCTTTTAGCCGCATGTCAGGTCATGTATAGTTCTTATTGGTGTATATATATATATATTACAATCAATTAAACTCGCTTCACATGTATTGAAACCTATTTTGGGTAAGTGAATGTCATTTCGATCCAATTTCGGCTTTTCAACCTCAATTAACTTAATTTCTCGCTTTTAGCCGCATGTTAGGTCATTTATAGTTCTTATTAGTATATATATATGTATTACAATCAACTAAACTCGCTTCACATATATTGAAACCCATTTTGTGTAAGTGAATGTCATTTCGAGCCGGTTTCGGCTTTTCAACCTCAATTAAATTAATTTCTCGCTTTTAGCCGCATGTTAGGTCATGTATATATTGTTCTTCGTTAATTGAGGTTGAAAAGCCGAAATTGGCTCGAAATGACATTCAGTTACCCAAAATAGGTTTCAATACGTGTGAAGAGAGTTTAGTTGATTGTAATACATATACATACACTAATAAGAACTATACATGACCTAACATGCGGCTAAAAGCGAGAAATTAAGTTAATTGAGGTTGAAAAGCCGAAATTGGCTCGAAATGACATTCACTTACCCTAAATGGGTTTCAATACATGTGAAGCGAGTTTAGTTGAATGTAATACATATATATATATATATACTAATAAGAACTATTCATGATCTAACATGCGGCTAAAAGCGAGAAATTAAGTTAATTGAGGTTGAAAAGCCGAAATTGGCCCGAAATGACATTCACTTTTCCATAATGGGTTTCAATACATGTGAAGCGAGTTTAGTTGATTGTAATACATATATATATATATACTAATAAGAACTATACATGACCTAACATGCGGCTAAAAGCGAGAAATTAAGTTAATTGAGGTTGAAAAGCCGAAATTGGCCCGAAATGACAATCACTTTTCCAAAATGGGTTTCAAAACATGTGAAGTGAGTTTAATTGATCGTAATACATATATATATATATATATATATATATATATATATATATATACCAATAAGAACTATACATGACCTGACATGCGGGTAAAAGCGAGAAATTAAGTTAATTGTGGTTTAAAAGTCGAAACTGGCTCAAAATGACATTCAATTACCCAAAATGGGTTTCAATACATGTGAAGCAGTTTAGTTGACTGTAATATATACATATACATATACATATACATATACATATACATATACATATACATATACATATATACTAATAAGAACTATACATGACCTAACATGCGGCTAAAAGCGAGAAATTAAGTTAATTGAGGTTGAAAAGCCGAAATTGGCCCGAAATGACATTCACTTTTCCAAAATGGGTTTCAATACATGTGAAGCGAGTTTAGTTGACTGTAAGACATATATATATACTAATAAGAACTATACATGACCTAACATGCGGCTAAAAGCGAGAAATTAAGTTAATTGAGGTTGAAAAGCCGAAATTGGCCCGAAATGACATTCACTTTTCCAAAATGGGTTTCAATATATGTGAAGCGAGTTTAATTGATTGTAATATATATATATATATATATATATATATATATATACATATAGATTTGGGCTCATGTGAGAACACCATAGTTATGTGAGAATTCTTAATTATATGAGAATAGATCTCTACCCTTAGATCACTCTCATCTAACGGCTGACATTTCATTAATCAAAAGAAATCAGCGACCCTACTGTAGCTCATCAATCCCAAAAAATCGTGCATCTTCTTCGTGCAACCAAACCGAAGCTCGCCATTTTCGTCCATTGTTGAAGCTTCAACAACATCCAAAACTAGCAATTTATCCTCAATTAAAGCTCGAACAAGATTCCAAATTCTACATTGAAGCTCAATAATGATTTAAAGTGGTAAATTTTTCGGATTTTTTGGCTCTATTTTTCAGTTACATCTCGGATTTTAGGGTTTTAATTTCATAATTTGATGTTGTTACTTTGAAATTAAGCTATGGAAAATGTCATTCTCATTTTGCCTATTTGCTTTAGTTGTCGTTTTATTTCATTCTGGTATTTTTTCGGATTTTTTTGGCTCTATTTTTCAGTTACATCTCAAATTTTAGGATTTCAATTTGATAGTTTGATGTTGTTACTTTGAAATTAAGCTATGGAAAATGTCATTCTCATTTTGCCTATTTGCTTTTGTTGTTTCGTTTTATTTCAGTTACATCTCGGATTTTTCGCATTTTTTAAGCTTAAAATTTTAGTTATTTGTCAGATTTTAGGGTTTTGTTTTTCATAATATGATGTTAAGATGCAATTTTTCTAAATTAATGTAGGATCTGTAGTTCCTATTGCTAATAAATTATCGTTTCTTGAATTCATTGTTGAGTAATAAGATGTAGTGGATAAATTTGGATTGTTCTTGGATTTCATGGATGAAAATCTGGAAGGAATTTAGATTTCATTTTTGAGTAATAAAATGTAGTGGATAAACTTTGCTTGTTTGTTGTTTTTGAGTAATAACACAATGATGTACTTTTAATCCACTCTTGATGTACTTCTAAGCTAGTGGTGATGTATTTTTAGCCACCATTAGTTATATTTTAGCTACAAAGAATTGTTAAAGTTCCTATGCTCTTGGTGGATCATATTTTAGCTCTAGGAGACACGACTGTGCATAAAAATTCTGCATTGGAACTTAGAAAGGGAAAGAAAGAAAAAAGTCAGAGTTCAACCTTCTCACTAGGCATTGTTACTTGGAAAATTCTTTTGTTTATCATTAGTGTAGAGGTGGATCTGATCACAAAGATAGACGAAAAGCTGAAATAGTTGAGGCAGTTGTTGATTAGAAAGTAGACCTATTTGTTTTAGTTGATTCGTTTTGGATTTACAACTTTTTAAGGTAAAATCTGTCTGGAATTTATCGTGGTATTTTTCGAACTTTTAATGCTCTATTTTTGATGCTCTACTTCTAAGGGTAACAGTGGATTTTCATCTTCTGTTTTTCAATCTGCATCTTTTCTCTCTATATATTTTGAAATTCTTGTGTTTTGGGTGTGGGTGTGAAATACAGTTGTTGCCGATGCTGGAATTAGTGGGAGGATTTTTATTAATTGGTCAGACTTTGGAAATTGAGAATTGTAAGTATGATGACATTGTCTCTTTTAAACATGTGTAATTGGAGATGTACTTGTAGGCAACTTGTGATGTGCTTTAGGCAATTCATGATGTATATTTAAGCCACTTGTGTTATATGAGTTGATAATGAGATGAATCGGTGCCCAAGGCTTTGTGCTAAAACATTTGACTAACTACTTGAGAACAGGAAAAATATAGATAGATACCTTGCTTGCAATTCGTATATTTAAGTTATCCCAGTATGAATATGATTTGTTCCTATTGTATAGAACAATTCTTAAATTATCTTTTGTTGGGTTGGAATTTTTTTGAATTAAGGCTGTTTTTTTCGGTAGGTATTAATATATGTATATAGTTTTCTAGGATAAGCTTCTACATTAAAGAGATCTAAAAGTGGTAAATGGTAAACTAGAGATTATCTCTAAACAAAGAATATTATATGCCAAACCTGAGTTGAGTGATACAGAGTATTGAAGCTGACATTCCAAAGTCCATATGCAGCACTTTGTCGTAAGCTGATATACCAGCTAATCTTTCCAGCCAAACCTCATACCTATCGACCATTAAATGTACTGCACTTGCTTAACATACAAACCTTCCTAACTCTTGAGCTTCTGTGCCATAAACTCTAACAGTTCGCATCAACGACAATGTCTCTTGAGAAACCTGTGTTTCAAAAAAAAAAACTATATAAACAAAATTAACCAGATAAAATTAGGGAAGTTGTGGACATTACTTCATTTGCAGAAGCAGTGAACTCCTGGGTCAACTTTGCTGCCTTCTTCTGGTACCTGTAAGACAGAGTTCAGAGTTTCAGACCCTTTTTCACAACAAGAGCCAAAGCTGGATGTGTTCCAGCGATCTGTACGCATTTCTGGTCTCCAGGAAAATCGGATGGGAAATAATTAGCTAAACTAGGACATATCCTCGACGAGAATATTAGTTTTAGAACACATGAACTGCTTTTCCTTTACATAAGGTTCTCTAGAAGCAAGATGCATATTGCTTTTGACCAGCAAGCCTACAAACTGTTCAGAGTATGAATCTGGAATGCTAACTTATCTGTAGGCCATTTATACTAGATATCAGGGAGAAAAACAAAAGTATAATGTCTTATGAGTTTATGAAGCAAGCATGGCATAGAAACTTACTGCCCATAAATTACCATAAGCATGGCTACACGACAATATTGTTGTGAGATCTTGAAAGATGACTCCAACGTGGTCAAGCAAGTTATGCTGAAAAATGCTAAGGCGATGAAATGAGCAAGCGACTTGGAAGAAATGTATTTCAGAGAAATTTGCCATATATTTTGTAAAGAAAGAAAGAAATGTAGACTTTTACAAGTTTACAACCGGTCGATTATATGACATATTGAGAATTTCATATGTATAAGCCTTTTTTGAGAATTTCATCACACAATTGGTCGATGTAAGATATATTATGTTTTTCATGCTTATAGTATTAAATATGACTCTGGACTAAAATTTCCTTGTGTCCTAGTAGTGATGTACTTTCAAGCCATCAGTGATGTACTTTCAGATGTCTCAAGATGGACATTTTTAAGATGTCTCATTTGATGCTTTTTTTCTATGTTATCTTTACACTACTGCTCAGAATTCTGGTGATTCTTATTGGCTCTTAAGGATCACATCCAATTTCATTGATCCTGATAAAACTCTCAGTAGCTTGTCTTCAGTAACAAGTGTCTGCATTCATTAGAAATTTTGGAAACTTGGTTAACAATAGTATCTCAGGTATGATTCTGCTAGGAAGTTTGCAAGAATTGAAGTACTTAAATCTGCTAGGAAACAGATTAAGTGGTGCAGATTTCAGAAATGAAGAATCTGGAGGTTCTTATCCTCTCGGATAACCACTTAACCAATGGCATTCCTGAGTTATTCTGCATGAATGATTCAAAGTCCTGTTACAGTAGACAATCTTACTTGAGAATATCTTGTAAACTCTCTCAATTCATCATGCATGTTGAATGTCTGCTGAACAAGATTGCCAAGCACTTTGGTTCAAGAGAAGTATCATTGACTGAATTACAGAGTTTTAGATCAAATGATCAGATATCTGTTGTAGCTGTTGGTCCAAGATCTCGACTTCTCTCTTCTAACAGCAGCCAATGGGGGCTTCCTTAGGCCTTCTTTCCACATTCTATCAGAGTGTTTTTCTTTTTTTTTTCCCAGTTAGCAGACTTGGTATGATATGTTTATTGGCTACCATGGTCAACAATTAAGGAAATTTTAGAACTAATGTTAATTTAGTTATGTAGATGCATATGCGAACCAGGAACCACATTGCGTAGGGAGGGCCATTGAGGTAGCCATCCTGTATTCCTGTACAGTGTGCTTGAAGGAGGGAATTTGGGAGGCAGGGAGAAGTGATATATTGTATCTACTTTCCTCTTGTAATGTCAAATTGATTAGTCTTGATGATTGTCTCTGTCTTTCCAATGAGAATGTGATTTGATTTTGGACCTTAATATGTTTCTTTTGCCTTTGCAGAGGCAACAGCATATGGCAATGACGAGAACGAGGTCATAAAGCTTCAGAATTGAAGTATCTTCTTTGTTATATTCTCAAGAAATAATATCCTGTATACTTCTATAATTTCTTTCTAACTAAATGAATTATATTTGTTTTTTTTTTTTGAAAGAGAAATGAATTATATTTGTTCTTTTCAGTCTATTGATGCAAAGGCTAAAAAGGCTTTGGAATGCCCTTGTATAGCTGACCTGCGAAAAGGAAATCAAGAGAATTGAAGAAAAAAATAATGAGCATGTGAGGGAAGGAAATCAACAGCATACTAATTTACCATCTGAAAAATCATCTAAATAATATGGTGCTGCAGAGGAAGCTCTTTGCCAGACCATGTGTTTACAACTGCCAATAAAAGCACTATGTTTGTACACCAAAATTTCAACTACAACACGGTAAGTCGGTAATAGAGACAAGTGACAAAATTTGAATTACACTCTCTTTGTAGCCTATATATGAAATGCATTTGCATTTTAATAAAAGCAAAATTTGTTATGTTTGCAGTTGCATGCTGCATAGCAATTGTAAAACCAATACGCATCAAGAAAAGAGCTTGGCCTTCCATTGCTGCACGTCATCCATTTCGAGCAACTGTAAAACCAAAGAAAAGAAGAAAATCAATACGCATCAACGATTTTGGCCTTCCGCTGCTTATTGGCTACCATGGACAACTATGAGTACCATTAACACATAGTACATAATCATATACTATTATTAGTGGCATATCAAACATTATGGCCTTCCGTCGCTCATTCGCACCATTCTCTCTTTTTCAATGATATTTGTGGCACTGAAACAACATAATGACGATTCTTCACTAATTAGAAACATAATAAGCACATTCCAAATTTCATTGTGATTCTAAACCTGATGTATAAAAGTAATTTCAAGAAAGTTCAGCAACATAAGCTCCTGAATCCTAATTATGAAACTCCCACCTAAGATTATAGGAAGTTCAAAGGAAAAGTGGATACCTTAACTCTATGACATAAATTATAAACATAGAGTTAAAAAAAAAAAGTAAGTCCATTTCCTTCCACTGCAAAATCAGAAGTTTTAGAGGAATAAAATCCACTACAGATAAAGAGTTCAAGTGTAACAACGCTTGATGCAAGCTCTTTCTTTAAGTGATGAAATCACCCCATCTAACTCTTATAAAAAATCTTTGATAAACCGTTACAATTCAGTAAAAGTCACAACATTTTACAAACCCCATAGATTAGGCATCAATGATGTACTCTCAAGCAATCAGTGATGTACTTTCAAGCCATCGGTGATGTACTTTCAAGCTATCGGTGATGTACTTTCAAGCCATATAATATGAATGTAATGACTAGTGCTTGCTACATACTCATTTATCTAGTTTAGTTCGTCCTACTTGTGTAAGATATTAAGACACTTATTTATATGATTTCCTCTGGAAATTGGGACCAGTGTCAATCTTGATCTCATATTCCTTCTTTTTCCTTTTCTAATATGAGTATGTTGTTACATACTCATTTCTCTGGTTCAGTGGCATATAATATGGCATATGAGGAAAAAAATAGTCTCCCTTGTGTGTTAGCTGCATAAGTAGAATCTAGAATATGCTTTATATCCTTGGAGATGTTTATAACTAGTTCTATTTACAACATTTTCTTGATTGAATATGAACCCAGGATCACCATCCAAAAATTCAGTCAGTAAAGACTACAATGCCAAAGGAGTAATAGTTAAAATCAATCAATCACGAAATATGTACACAAATAGTTAAAATCAAAGTTTCTCCAGTAACAAAACTTAAAAGTATAATGCACATTGCAATGAGAATACTGAATCTGATCCCTCTCAACTAATGCCAAACACTGATATTTTGAAATGATAGGGATCTTGCCCAAAAAGCTCATACATAATGATCCCTAACAACCACTGATATGCATTTAAAAAGAAAAATCATAGACATTGCCACGTGAACAAATACTAAATCTAATGTACTTTGAAAAGCCATGATTGATTCACCACAAGGGGTAATTTGACAAAAAATCCCATTTCAAGGGAATATTTTTAAAATAGGCTTTCTAGACACTTGTTCAAGAGAATTAAATTACTGGTATGTCTGTGTTCATCTCAATGCAAGCCTCACTGGTCAAACAAATAATAGTCAGATCTTGAGCGTGCAAAGTGAAAGGATCCTTCAGAAGTAGAGTGATGAACAAAATCTCAGTAGCTGAGACAGCAATCCTGAAGCAAGGAAGTAACAAACAACATTGAGCAGATATAAATTGAGCTGAAAGTCTGCCAGACATGAATACCACAGAAAACTGATGTACTCATAGAAGAGCGGCAATGTACATATAGTGTATCAGTGACGTATGTGTAGTAAAGATCTTATGTATACTCGATAAAGTAGATGGACATCAGTATAGAAAAAGAAAAAAGTAACATTCAAGGACCGGTAAACATAATAGACATCGATAAATCAAAATAGAAATGAGTTTCTAGTTACCTTAGATCATGAAGGTTACTTTGACGGGTAATTTCGAAGGTCATGGTATCCAAGCTCTCCACATGCGCTGTATAACCTCTCTCTTTTTTTATGTTGCTCAATTGTCAACTATGAACTTCTTGTGCAAAATTGTCATTTTCCTACCCTGCATTTGGAATACTAGTACCATCAAATTCTTATTCTCACATAGGAGAAAGCCAATAACTCACCTGCTACTTGTGTTGTTGGATTATGTTGATTAGGGTCTTCCATAACCATAGGTTGAGTTTCCATGAAATCTTGAAATTAATACACAATAATTTTAATTGAAAGACACAATAAACAACTTAATTGAAAGAATCACAAGAATAAATTAGATATGCATAAACCACATTTCATGTTTGTGTAT